>MU158739.1:113579-130167 GCA_015888305.1 Antheraea pernyi | reverse complement strand
GGGAGAGGTGGGAGGGGTAGGGAAAGGGGGAAGGGGAAGAGAGATGGGCCTCCGGCGCTCTCACTGACCAAACGAATCGCAACAATGCAAGCACTATTACTTCACGTCAGTGTTCTGTGAGAGGGTGGTACTACCCTGGGTGAGCCGACCCATTGATGCTGGAATTAGTAATAGCTACAGCGTGGCTCTACCACCTTTTATACTTGTATGGAGATGATATAAGTATGTATAGAGATAAGAAGACGCTTAATTGCATCTTTGTAACGAAGTCATCGACCCCAATTGTAGCTACGTCAATATACCTAAGAATATCGGTAGATTAAATCAAAATATAAATACGAAGAACAGAATCACGGACAGTAGAAATGGAAGTTTTGAAAGACCACTTAACCTTAATATTATAAATGGGGCCAATTTGAAAAAAACCACTTGCGATAAAATCGGAAGCAACTAAGCTAATAATGTTCCTGAATATGATGGAAATGTTTCTCGCATGACGGGTGAGCACGACGGCCGTTGGACGATAAGTTAAGCTTTTGTTAGCATCACATCCAATTATTAGAGAAATATTTTTTTGTTGGATAAAATTGTTGTGAGTCTTCGGTAACGTAGTTTCAGACAACTTTATCTTAGTAAAAAGACCTAAAACAAATGTATTTATTTACAATAAAAATTAATTAGAATTTAATTAACATACAGATTCTACTTTAAAATTAAAAACAAATAAAATAGCAATTATGTACATAATAGTAAATTTTTTTAATGAATCCGATTTTCTTACAACAGTGATGTGGTACTTCCACAAATTAAAACCGATATGATATTATGTTATTTTGTTTACGTTAATAAACTCTTATTCAACACTTCAATTATTTAATTTCATTATAGTCCAGAGATTAATAAATAATCAAATATTACGAAGGCACTAGAATTAACCCTAAACTTGCACTTCGTATTCGGTATGTTAAATTTTGTAACCACGGTGTTATTGAATCCCCTATCAGAGAACAAGGGTGGTTCATTAATCAATCAAAATGTCTTAGTTTATGAGAGACGGGCGAATAATAAATCGTTACAAAAGAGACAGTAACATAACAGTTCAAGATAAGTATAAGTTTTTCTACAAAGACTTTATTGAAACCTAACAAGTAACAAACTATATTCTTACATTACTTGTTCATTATTACGAAACTTTGTAATTTACTTTACAATTGTTTTAAAGCCTCACTGAAAGGTAACACACTACGTTAACTTAAGAGTTAAGAAATAAGGAATGGTGTACAGGAGTTATATTTACCTAAAGTTTGACTAGTCAAAAACGTCACCTTTTTTTAAAGTATTTAACTCAATTAATTAATTAAGTATTATGTAATTGATTGAATTAAGTAATTTAAGTATTTAGCTCTTAATTAGTTACCGATGGGTACGAGATTAAAAATTATATTCTTCACTTACAGATTTCTTTTTTTTTGTTTTTCTTTATTTTCTTATGACTTGTACCACAGCCGCTTTACACCAGAGCTGAGTTATCCCCACCGCAGTCTTAGTAGTCATTACCGGAAATCTTACTAATGTGTTTTGAGGTTTGGCGAAGAATCCAACGTAATAAAGGGTCGTGGTGTATCACGAAGTCTGAGTAGAACATTATTATAGCAGAAGACAGTTAAATAATGTGATTTAATGACAGATAATCAACATTACGACATTTTTTTTATTGTAGCACGGCACAATGATTGCACTATGCCTGATGGTAAGCACAGTACAATCCAAAAACAATGGCGACCACCGAGTGACACTATCCATCGCCGGTCGTCGCTGTCATGCCGGCTTGCGAAAAGCTGGATATGCACAGGCTGATCCCGAAACGTAACCCACAGAAGCGAATCACTATGACTATTTAATTCATTGAACTATCACGTTGATATAAAATTTAGGAATCGGTCGTTATTATAACCCTTTCTCGATTTACACAAATGTAACATATATCTAGTTTACATTTGTTTTTCTGAACTGAAATTAAGCTTTGACCTTTTCAAACAATATCACTCTACAGTAGCCCATCATACAAATCATATTATTCTTATAAATTACGAACGAAGGACGAAAACAAGAATGAGTTTCCTTACAAAATACTCCACCTTAGTGTACACATTGAACGTTACCTTGTTACAATTAAATATTATTATCTTTATCTATATATTGTATCCGAACATGATTCCATCAGAACTGTCTAGTACTTCTTCAACTGCGCTTTTCCTAATATATCTTTATTTCGTACTGACTCAAAAATTGTTAAAACCTCTACTTTATTGCATCCAACCCAAGTTGAAAAATGTTATTATTATGATAATTTTATAATACAGGCGTATTTCGACTTATATTCGAGAAAAACGATTTCTATCGACATTCAGCATCCCCTAGGTGCATTCGACTTGATAACAACAAAGTACTGTTCGCTTTGACTTCACACAAAGGGCTTTCGCAAATTACACGCCAGGCCGGCAATTACGTGCTCCTAACAACAGATACATTTGTATGACAATGATGAAGTTTTTTCTGCGAAATACGATATTCACTTACACTATGTCCGTTTGTGAGAAAGAGTGGTATTTTTATTTACGATTTTTGTTAATGAGTTGAAGTTAATATTTATCGTATACACAATATTTCAAGCGAACGCATAGTGAAGCAGCAATGAAAGCGATCCAAAGTGGGTTAATTAGAAATCTAACAAATGAGATTACCTAATTATTACTCTAGTTAATCTAAAAGAAGTATTGTCCATATTATAATATGTAATAATGTAATGTATTATAATATTGTATACATAAATAAAATGGTAGAGGTCTGCTGTTATACGTATATCTCTCACAATCTACTGGATAGATTTTGATCAAGTTTTTTAGTGTTACTTTTTTATCTAATAAATATAATGATAACTTTATTTAATATTTTAAGAAGCTTTGATTTTTTCAAGTATTATGCATTCAACGATGTATGAAATGGTGCAAGCAGAGTGGTGCGCATGGGTAGGAAAGAAGACGTATACAGATAAAATTATTAATAAATAAGTTTTATAAGAATATTTTTTAGGGTTTTTATATAAAATATATTGTTAATATATAATACTGACCATAAATATATAGTGGTACAACAAAATAATCCCAAGGAGGGTTGATGTCAGGCAGGCGGCCGATCGTAAAAATTAAGCCAAATCATACACCACAAAATGACAAACATGTTGTACCGACCCTACTTAGGTAGGATAAGGGTAAGAAGATGAAGAAGACATAAAATACATTGTTAATACATTAAGCAATACAGTCGAAGTCAAAGGTATACAATAAATAAACAATAAAGCTAGTACAATATATAAAAGTAATACCAAGCACGTTTGATTGAAAATTAGTTCAGATATTCATTTTGATTTACTTCCAGTAATTATTAAAACATTTTCAATTTTTTTATTAGAAAAAGTAACAAAATAACTGTTAATACTTTTAACGATGTTGTGTTATCAGTAAGATAAAGTTGTTATACGAAGTAGATGACCTTCCGGCGTGACATGCAGCTCTCCCAGAACTGATAGTCGGTTACATGCGCGTCCGTTCGACCTCGACACCTCGTATCCGATACTATTCATAGAACACTGCTGATTTTCGATCATTTCTTATTAATTACTCTACTTCGATACCGGCGTTACTGGAATAACGCTTGCATAATCTGTCAAAAGTTCTTTGAAATATGTATAGATTGGTAATGAATTCTATGACAAACTGACAGCTCTTCCTATTCGCTTCTTATCTATAATGATACTATGAATTCTTGAGATTCGTAGAGATCTTGAGTCTTTGTGAAACTACAAGTAAAAATGTTTTTTTTTAAATATATTTATACTTTATTTATTATTTTTATATTTGTCTAACATCACGCTACTGACTTTAACTGCGAAAAAGTTTTACAAAGTTGTAAGTCGGAAGATACGCTATAGGAGAATGAAGTAATAGTGCAGGCGGATCGTCAGACAAACCGCGCAATAGCGAATCGCCAAGCGAGTTGACCTTCCGATAAGAACTGAGCATTACCGAGAACGACCGAATTGTAAATGCCTATGTCAATCAGCTGCATTACTGCACGGTATAATCCCGTATTCGGCTACCTTCCCAACTACATGTGACAGTAAATCAAATTATTAAAAATCAAATGCGAATGATAATATTGTACACTGCTATCGTTAGATATACTCGTATACCACTCGATGTTTGCCTTCTCAAATATTGATCCATCATAAGGCTAAACTACATAACGACGGCTTAGTAATCCATATATTAAGCCAATCAGCGTGTGGTTTACACCAGTTCTATCAAAAACGGCGTATGAATTTATAGATCCCAAAGAGGTTAACTGCTATTCTTAGGATGTAGACATAAATATTTAAACACAATAATATTAACGGCTTTTAGTATTGTATTCTGCAGTCATTTTTATATCAATGGAACGCTTTTCTATCACCCATTACGTACAAAATCGTTTTCAGAATGATAATAAGAATGTCAGCGAGGCGAGAGGCGCCCGACTGTGATCTGTCACCGGTGAATACGTCAAAGGGTTTTTGTCAAGGCGCGAATTAAATCGGTCAGCGGGAGGCTAGAGAGGTGACGCGCGATTGATCTCAAACCGGTTTTATCCGGTATGGACTAGATCCTTTTATTGTTATTATTTTGTACTAAACTAGCAATTACCAACGATTTTGCACGTGTTTTGTATGTCGTAAATATTTTCGAATATTTATTTTACATCTATAAAAGTTTGAACACTCAAAATATTCAAGGATACTTCATCGTTATATTTAACATATAAAATAAGAATATCAAAACAAATACTAATAAACAACAGAGATAACCTTAGTTAAAGTTTGTTTCAAGACTTTCAAAAGTATGAATACAAACCTAATAAACCTAGGTTTATTGACCGTTGACGATATAAAAGAATAACCGACTGACTGACGGAAGATTTTGAAGTTTCTTATAAAAGTTCATCATCGTTTTTATAACCTTTGGGGTTGAATGAATTTAAAAATTATTTCTTTATGCTCACCTACAGTGTAAAAGGAAACCACATGCAAATTTTCCTGCGGATTGACTGTCCTAGCTCGAATGATTTGGACCGTGCGTTCATATGTCATTGAGTTAATCTAACTTAACCTAACCCCGATCGTCGCTGTCATGACGGACTATAATGCCAATTGCCAGCAATACCCAGTGTCCTCAAGGTTTCTAAAAGTGACAAGCCCAAGTGAATGAGTGTCGCAGGCTCGCAGCTGAGGCGGGTACAGATGTCAGTGCTTTCTTCTACATTTTATTCAGTGGATATGCAGCTTAAGCGTGCCATAATGTATTTGTTGCACTTATCGTATAGTGATCGGTACTCAATGTACCTAACCACCTAACTAAGAAATTCATTTTAAACAATAGTAATTAACGCGATTACGTTACAAAAATCGATTATGAATACATGAATAGTTAACGAAACTTTTCGATGTCCCTATAAAATTCTTTTGATATGATAAAAAAACAATCAGCTAATTGTAATATATCTATCATTTCCTAAAAATAAAATGAATGTTGTACATCCGAATGTCGGAGTTTCATCTGTTACCCCAGTGTGCCGATCAAATAATTACCTTCTCGATAAAATATTGGCAGGGCTTTCCCTAGCGTCGCGACGCTACGCTTCGTTCCCTCGCCGCCACAACTGTCGATGTCACCTTAATTTACGGCCTTCAATTATAAATTTTACATCTCCGAACTCGATAACGCGCCACGCGAAATTGAACTTTCTCATATAAATAATAAAATTAATAATTATAATTTTCTTATATAGATTACGCAAGCTAAGTTGACGGTAACGAGGGAACAGAATTTAAAAAGTACAAACTTAGTTCGGTTAAAACGAAAGTAGTAAGTATAGATAATTGAGAATAAATTCTTTATCAGTATTGATTAGAATGAGTTTGTTTTTTTTATTTCATTTTTGCGTTACTATTTATTATTGTAAACGAGTCTAAACGATTTCCTAAATTATTTTTTTTGTCATTCATTTATTTTCAAATGGCATAACGTGGCCACGATTATTTCAATGTAACTGAAGAATATTCTAGAGAAGCTTATATTTATCTATAAATAACTTTTAGATTTAAATAGCTGTGTCCGCGTGTAACCTAATGTAAACGCTGGTTGTAATTGTGAACATAAAGGTTTGATAATTCGTCGTGATGCTTTTCTGGTGATCGCTAAGAATGAACGGTCGGAAAGATATGGGGAAAAATAGGACTCACCTTTCGGCTGTTATCACGGTCGTAGGAGGCCTCCTCTTGTTTCACTAACACTTCGGTTCGCACCTTTCACTTCTACTCTCTAATTATATTAATGAATGTTTATAATGTAATTTATTATTAATAGTCGATCACAGAGATGTGCGCCGTAGTCATTATGTATTCGGGCTGACTTAAGCACCGGTGAGGGGGTTGGGGGGAGGAAATATGACACTTGATGGATCTAAAGAAGGACGGATAATACTGCTGTGCATTGCAAAGCTTCTTAACCATTTTAGCCTTAACACCTAATGTAAAAAAGCAGTGACTAATAAAATCTTCTGAATGTATTAAATCCATTTACCTATCTACTTTTCTCTCTTACTTAAGTCGCGTCGTCATTAAAATTACGATAACTTTTTATAGAGTAGACCGATTTTAATAAAATAAAAACTAATTTATTCTCGAGGATATGTTTTATGATTTTTGTATATGTTGTACCTATTACCTGCCACTTTCGATTAAATTTGTTAGATTTGATTAGATTGTCACAAAATATTATATCACGAATGTAAGTATACATTTTTGGAGTACTAGCGTAAAATACGTTATTTTCGCTTATCCAATTTCTGCTCATTTTAAGTTAAATTTACTAGTTTAAAAATCAGTTGTTAATAGTTACTTATTTGTCATGACGTGTGTCTTAAACTATTCATACAGAAGTTCTTTTTGTAGCCACTTTATGGATTTAGATAAAAATGGTTATTAAGGAACGTTTGTGTAATCAAATGTTTCAGGGGTAAAAACTATATTATCAGTGGTAATTAAAATAAATATAAAGATAAATATTCATTTAATACACGTGATAAGTCGTTTTAATGGTGGACACCGACGATATTTCCTGTAATTAAAACTGTTTGTTGGAGCTAAATGATAAAAATGATGATTAAAAATATTTTAACAAACGCCATATATATCAAGGTTTCCATAACAAAAAGCCCGATTTCCTCGTACGCGACCTCTGACATCAGATATCTGTCATCCTGCTAATTAAATATGTTACCAATAATGAGCTCTGTTTCATTATTACAGATAGATACGCGTACGTTATAACTGTAGAACAAGTTTTAATTAGGTATCAAAGCCGATGGCTAAAAATATACAATTGTTTTATCCCCATAACGGTTTTTTTAAGGAAAAATTGTGCATGCAGTCTCTTTAATCCTTTTATACTATAGATGAACACTAAGGAGGGATATTTGTAAATTTAAACTATAAGATAGTGAAACAGGTAATGTAAGATTTTACGAAAATCTGTCATTTTGAACATCTATAAAATTGGTGTCTAGCGATTTTCTTATAAAACAAAAAATGCGTTATCTACACTAATATATAAAGCTGAAGAGTTTGTTTGTTTGTTTGGTTTAACGCGATGATCTCAAGAATTACGGGTTTGATTTGAAAAATTATTTCGGTGTTAGATAGCTCATTTAAAGATGAAGGCTATAGGATATAAGGCTATAAGGATATATATCACCACGCTAACACCAATAAAAGCGAAGCCCCAATGAAGAATGTTTCAAATTCGGGCTGTTTTTTTCCTTTCAGCTGCATGTTAACCTTAGTATTATAAACGTTGCCATGGTACCGTGGTAACTTTCTATCGTAAAACATTTTTAAAGTTTATTTTGTGTTACTGTTTAAAATGTTAATTCTATGTTTATTTTGCTTCCAGTTTTTTATTTGTGATCTATTATGTATTATAGAGGAAGGTTATAGGCTTATATATCATCACGCTAACACCAATAAGAGCGGAGCACCAACGAAGAATGTTTCAAAATCGGGCTGTTTTTTTTCCTTTTAGCTGCTTGTATGTTATACAGTCATTTATAATAGCACAAAAGCAAACGAAGTCACGGGTTGTTAGTAACGTATATTAATTATAATTTGCTTGAGCATGCTTAGCGAGACAAATATAGAGAATTAGGAGTGGTAAAGTTTCTAGAAGATACGACTGCGAAAGCGCAACTGTTTTGCTATTTCTACGACAAAACAGAAGTGTTCGCGGTACTGTGATCTGGTTGGAAGGATATGTAGCCAACATGTACGCGCATATATCGCATACAAGGGATTCAAACTTGGTACCCAGAAATATCGACTAGTTTCCTATTAGCTCGGTCGGAAAGATATGGGGAAAAATAGGACTCACCTTTCGGCTGTTATCACGGTCGTAGGAGGCCTCCTCTTGTTTCACTAACACTTCGGTTCGCACCTTTCACTTCTACTCTCTAATTATATTAATGAATGTTTATAATGTAATTTATTATTAATAGTCGATCACAGAGATGTGCGCCGTAGTCATTATGTATTAGGGCTGACTTAAGCACCGGTGAGGGGGTTGGGGGGAGGAAATATGACACTTGATGGATCTAAAGAAGGACGGATAATACACTTACATTCGTGATATAATATTTTGTGACAATCTAATCAAATCTAACAAATTTAATCGAAAGTGGCAGGTAATAGGTACAACATATACAAAAATCATAAAATATATCCTCGAGAATAAATTGATTTTTGTGTATGTTGTACCTATTACCTGCCACTTTCGATTAAATTTGTTAGATTTGATTAGATTGTCACAAAATATTATGTCACGAATGTAAGTATACATTTTTGGAGTACTAGCGTAAAATACGTTATTTTCGCTTATCCAATTTCTGCTCATTTTAAGTTAAATTTACTAGTTTAAAAATCAGTTGTTAATAGTTACTTATTTGTCATGACGTGTGTCTTAAACTATTCATACAGAAGTTCTTTTTGTAGCCACTTTATGGATTTAGATAAAAATGGTTATTAAGGAACGTTTGTGTAATCAAATGTTTCAGGGGTAAAAACTATATTATCAGTGGTAATTAAAATAAATATAAAGATAAATATTCATTTAATACACGTGATAAGTCGTTTTAATGGTGGACACCGACGATATTTCCTGTAATTAAAACTGTTTGTTGGAGCTAAATGATAAAAATGATGATTAAAAATATTTTAACAAACGCCATATATATCAAGGTTTCCATAACAAAAAGCCCGATTTCCTCGTACGCGACCTCTGACATCAGATATCTGTCATCCTGCTAATTAAATATGTTACCAATAATGAGCTCTGTTTCATTATTACAGATAGATACGCGTACGTTATAACTGTAGAACAAGTTTTAATTAGGTATCAAAGCCGATGGCTAAAAATATACAATTGTTTTATCCCCATAACGGTTTTTTAAGGAAAAATTGTGCATGCAGTCTCTTTAATCCTTTTATACTATAGATGAACACTAAGGAGGGATATTTGTAAATTTAAACTATAAGATAGTGAAACAGGTAATGTAAGATTTTACGAAAATCTGTCATTTTGAACATCTATAAAATTGGTGTCTAGCGATTTTCTTATAAAACAAAAAATGCGTTATCTACACTAATATATAAAGCTGAAGAGTTTGTTTGTTTGTTTGGTTTAACGCGATGATCTCAAGAATTACGGGTTTGATTTGAAAAATTATTTCGGTGTTAGATAGCTCATTTAAAGATGAAGGCTATAGGATATAAGGCTATAAGGATATATATCACCACGCTAACACCAATAAAAGCGAAGCCCCAATGAAGAATGTTTCAAATTCGGGCTGTTTTTTTCCTTTCAGCTGCATGTTAACCTTAGTATTATAAACGTTGCCATGGTACCGTGGTAACTTTCTATCGTAAAACATTTTTAAAGTTTATTTTGTGTTACTGTTTAAAATGTTAATTCTATGTTTATTTTGCTTCCAGTTTTTTATTTGTGATCTATTATGTATTATAGAGGAAGGTTATAGGCTTATATATCATCACGCTAACACCAATAAGAGCGGAGCACCAACGAAGAATGTTTCAAAATCGGGCTGTTTTTTTTCCTTTTAGCTGCTTGTATGTTATACAGTCATTTATAATAGCACAAAAGCAAACGAAGTCACGGGTTGTTAGTAACGTATATTAATTATAATTTGCTTGAGCATGCTTAGCGAGACAAATATAGAGAATTAGGAGTGGTAAAGTTTCTAGAAGATACGACTGCGAAAGCGCAACTGTTTTGCTATTTCTACGACAAAACAGAAGTGTTCGCGGTACTGTGATCTGGTTGGAAGGATATGTAGCCAACATGTACGCGCATATATCGCATACAAGGGATTCAAACTTGGTACCCAGAAATATCGACTAGTTTCCTATTAGCTCATAACTGCAATACCTTTGAGGACGATTATATCTAGCTTAGATATACTGCATACTTGTTGATATTTGAGACATAAATTCAAGATCACCATCCAATATATCATGAAATAATAAAAATTATATATCATGGTCATTTTGGTCTAATGTTGGCCATAAAATTACTTCTGGACCGAGTAGCTCTATCAAGTATGACGACCCTACTACATTGACTAACAGGATCTATCATAACATGGACTTGTAAAAATAACTACACAGATTAAAAATTATATTAGAATAACTCCGTCAACCAACAAAATGTTTTTAGAGTAGACTTTTTTAAATGGTTAGTCTATCTTATAAATATGTACTGCAACTAGCAAACATTCGCGACTTCGTACGCGATAATTAGACTATCAAAATTATTATTTTTATGAAGAAGGTGTTTGTAAGTATTAATGTCTTAGTGATAGTGTTTCGGATACTGCGTCAATCTACATAGGGTAGAATTTTGCAATAAGCCAGAGCTTATGGTGAATGATCATAATAGTGATGAAATCATAACATGATGAAATCATAAATATTGCCAAGCTCTTATAGATACGTTCCGGCTCTAAGTTTAACATGGAGCACGTCTGCATTTAACATATGGTGAGATTATAGTTAGGAGATTAAATCTATCTGCGGCGGTAGGGCAAGACCTCTCACTGCCGAGCGTGGTTGCGGCCATGCTCGGTAGTGAGGATAACTGGAATGCAATGGCCTCCTTTTGCGAGGAAGTCGTCTCGCAGAAGGAGGCGGCGGAGAGGGTCCGTGAGCAAGATCCTCAAAGTGACCCTCTCCGCCAACGAAGGACAGGCAGGAGGAGGCGGCAGTTTGACCGTCTCCTCCCACCGTAGCCGGACCTAGGGAGGATGGGTCGGGGGACCCATCTTCCTAGTGCACAGGTCCGGCGGACGGAGGAGACGGCCGGTGTGTACCCGGACAACCGGCAACAGGACGAGGCCTGGCGGCAGCGATATCGCTGCTGGGCCAACCGCTGGGGCGGCACGATGAAGTCTATAGAGATCTCGTGCCGCCCCAACTTAGCGGTAGACGTACACCGTGGGGTTTTAGTCCGTGCGAGACGGACATAACCCACCCTCTCCCCCGGGAGGGTGGTGTATCCATAAGGGTTTACCCCACGTAAAAAAAAAGGGACAGCTAGTATATAATAATTTTATATTACTACCGCAACCGTATAAACGATAATGACTACATGCTATAAAACAAACTCCTCCGCTGCGTCTCTCTCCTGTTCGCGATAAGCTCTAAAACTAGGGAATAGATTTTCATGCGGTTTTTATTAATAGAGAGAGTGATTCATGAGGAAGGTTATAATTATACGTAGATAAAATATATAGGTAGTAAAATTTGTGTAAATTGGTTAAAATATAACGATAATTGTCGGCAGTATTGAAAGCAGTCAAGCCGCTTGGGTCTTTTCGTCGAAAACGCTGTCTTTTGCGTTTGAGATATAACAAAACAATTATAATAATAATATATATAAAATAGATTGTTTGAATGTAGTTATAGACGCTACTTCACCTCTAAAAATAGCTTTTAACATAAATTAATGACGTCACAAGCTTTCAACCTCCACCTGCCGGTTGCGCAGCTTTCGCTACCGGAATGTCACGAAGCGTGCGTCCTCTCGCTCACATCGAGACAGAACGAGACGGCTGTATCGAAACTTGGAAAGTTCATCATATTCGGACGTACGTTTGTAAGTTACACAAACGAAGACGAAGCTGGTTCACATTACATTTTACTTAGTCTAAACGCGTAACTTAATTAACATACACTATACCTATAGCAGCATTCGTCAACATCGGCTGAGTGCCTTAAGCGCTCGCCTTAGCAGTCCGGTGAAGCTGTTAAGACCTTGCTAGGTCAATAGCGTAGTCAGTTAATAATTCACACTATAATTAATTTAAAAATGCAAATGAACACAGTTTAAATCACAGTTTTCACCACCTCGATTTTTTTAAATAGTTTATAGATTTTAACGTTTGAACACTTCGCAATCTCAACTGATGTGGCATAGGAAGGTAAACACGCTAAACCAGCTACCGGAACACACCAACGCTTTTCTGGTGATCGCTAAAAATGCACAACGGTCGGAAAGATATGGGGAAAAATAGGACTCACCTTTCGGCTGTTATCACGGTCGTAGGAGGCCTCCTCTTGTTTCACTAACACTTCGGTTCGCACCTTTCACTTCTACTCTCTAATTATATTAATGAATGTTTATAATGTAATTTATTATTAATAGTCGATCACAGAGATGTGCGCCGTAGTCATTATGTATTCGGCCTGACTTAAGCACCGGTGAGGGGGTTGGGGGGAGGAAATATGACACTTGATGGATCTAAAGAAGGACGGATAATACTGCTGTGCATTGCAAAGCTTCTTAACCATTTTAGCCTTAACACCTAATGTAAAAAAGCAGTGACTAATAAAATCTTCTGAATGTATTAAATCCATTTACCTATCTACTTTTCTCTCTTACTTAAGTCGCGTCGTCATTAAAATTACGATAACTTTTTATAGAGTAGACCGATGTTAATAAAATAAAAACTAATTTATTCTCGAGGATATATTTTATGATTTTTGTGTATGTTGTACCTATTACCTGCCACTTTCGATTAAATTTGTTAGATTTGATTAGATTGTCACAAAATATTATGTCACGAATGTAAGTATACATTTTTGGAGTACTAGCGTAAAATACGTTATTTTCGCTTATCCAATTTCTGCTCATTTTAAGTTAAATTTACTAGTTTAAAAATCAGTTGTTAATAGTTACTTATTTGTCATGACGTGTGTCTTAAACTATTCATACAGAAGTTCTTTTTGTAGCCACTTTATGGATTTAGATAAAAATGGTTATTAAGGAACGTTTGCGTAATCAAATGTTTCAGGGGTAAAAACTATATTATCAGTGGTAATTAAAATAAATATAAAGATAAATATTCATTTAATACACGTGATAAGTCGTTTTAATGGTGGACACCGACGATATTTCCTGTAATTAAAACTGTTTGTTGGAGCTAAATGATAAAAATGATGATTAAAAATATTTTAACAAACGCCATATATATCAAGGTTTCCATAACAAAAAGCCCGATTTCCTCGTACGCGACCTCTGACATCAGATATCTGTCATCCTGCTAATTAAATATGTTACCAATAATGAGCTCTGTTTCATTATTACAGATAGATACGCGTACGTTATAACTGTAGAACAAGTTTTAATTAGGTATCAAAGCCGATGGCTAAAAATATACAATTGTTTTATCCCCATAACGGTTTTTTTAAGGAAAAATTGTGCATGCAGTCTCTTTAATCCTTTTATACTATAGATGAACACTAAGGAGGGATATTTGTAAATTTAAACTATAAGATAGTGAAACAGGTAATGTAAGATTGTACGAAAATCTGTCATTTTGAACATCTATAAAATTGGTGTCTAGCGATTTTCTTATAAAACAAAAAATGCGTTATCTATACTTAATATATAAAGCTGAAGAGTTTGTTTGTTTGGTTGAACGCGATGATCTCAGGAATTACGGGTTGGATTTGAAAAATTATTTCGGTGTTAGATAGCTCATTTAAAGATGAACGGTATAGGCTGTATATCATCGCGCTAACACCAATAAAAGCGGAGCCCCAATGAAGAATGTTTCAAATTCGGGCTGTTTTTCTCCTTTCAACTGCGTGTTAACGTTAGTATTATATACGTTGCCATAGTAAAGTGGTAACTTTCTATCGCAAACATTTTTAAAGTTATTTTGTGTTACTGTTTAAAATGTTAATTCTACGTTTATTTTGCTTCCAGTTTATTTATGATCTATTATGTATTATAGATTTATTACTATTATATTATATTACTATTATATTTGTGATCTATTATGTATTATAGAGGAAGGCTATAGGCTATATATCATCACGCTAACACCAATAAGAGCGGAGCACCAACGAAGAATGTTTCAAAATCGGGCTGTTTTTTTCCTTTTAGCTGCTTGTTTGTTATATAGTCATTTATAATAGCACAAAAGCAAACGAAGTCACGGGTTGTTAGTAACGTATATTAATTATAATTTGCTTGAGCATGCTTAGCGAGACAAATATAGAGAATTAGGAGTGGTATCTACACTAATATATAAAGCTGAAGAGTTTGTTTGTTTGTTTGGTTTAACGCGATGATCTCAAGAATTACGGGTTTGATTTGAAAAATTATTTCGGTGTTAGATAGCTCATTTAAAGATGAAGGCTATAGGATATAAATAACGACGGCTTAGTAATCCATATATTAAGTCAATCAGCGTGTGGTTGACACCAGCTCAGTTAAAAACGGCGTATGAATTTATAGATCTCGAAGGTGTTAACTGTTATTCTTAGGATGTAGACATAAATATTTAAACAAAGCGATCCAAAGTGGGTATATATGAATAGAAATATGAATAGAACATAGAAATCTAACAAATGAGATTACCTAATTATTACTCTAGTTAATCTAAAAGAAGTGTTGTCCATATTATATTTATCTATACATAAATAAAATGGTAGCGGTCTCCTGTTATGCGCATATCTCTCATAATCTACTGGATAGATTTTGATCAAATGTTTATTTGTACTTCTTAGAGTTAGTTTTTATCGAATAAATATAATGATATCTTTATTTAATATTTTAAGAAGCTTTGATTTTTTCAATTATTATGCATTCAGCGATGTATGAAACGGTGAATGCGGAGTGGTGCACATACGTAGGAAAGAAGACGTATACAGATAAAATTATTAATACATAAATTTTATAAGTACATTTTTTATGGTTTTTACATATTATTATTGTTAATATCATAAACAACTCAGACGAAGTCAAGGGTATCAGCTAGTCCAATATATAAAAGTAGTTCCAAGTACGTTTGATCGAAAATTAGTTCAGATATTCATTTTGATTTACGTCCAGTAACCATTAAAAAGTGTTTAATTTTTTTATTAGAAAAAGTAACAAAATAATTGTTAATACTTTTAACGTTTTTTTTTTTCGAACTTACTACGCTATTGACCTAAGAAGGTCTTAACAGCTTCACCACTAAGGTGAGCGCTTAAGGCACTCAACCGATTTTATTTGGGGCATTAGCTCAATAGCTCAAGGGTGCACGACACACCACGGCTTGGGCTGTTGCCTGATACATGTAATTCGCGACCTATAAGCTAAGCTAACTATCCATACATATATGAGTTGTTGAAACATATATGTGTACCAAACATACATACCTCAACAATTCTTATATATATTTCGTATCGGATATTACTTTTAACGATGTTGTGTTATCAGTAAGATAAAGTTGTTATACGAAGTAGATGACCTTCCGGCGTGACATGCAGCTCTCCCAGAACTGATAGTCGGTTACATGCGCGTCCGTTCGACCTCGACACCTCGTATCCGATACTATTCATAGAACACTGCTGATTTTCGATCATTTCTTATTAATTACTCTACTTCGATACCGGCGTTACTGGAATAACGCTTGCATAATCTGTCAAAAGTTCTTTGAAATATGTATAGATTGGTAATGAATTCTATGACAAACTGACAGCTCTTCCTATTCGCTTCTTATCTATAATGATACTGTGAATTCTTGAGATTCGTAGAGATCTTGAGTCTTTGTGAAACTACAAGTAAAAATGTTTTTTTTTTTTTTAATATATTTATACTTTATTTATTATTTTTATATTTGTCTAACATCACGCTACTGACTTTAACTGCGAAAAAGTTTTACAAAGTTGTAAGTCGGAAAATACGCTATAGGAGAATGAAGTAATAGTGCAGGCGGATCGTCAGACAAACCGCGCAATAGCGAATCGCCAAGCGAGTTGACCTTCCGATAAGAACTGAGCATTACCGAGAACGACCGAATTGTAAATGCCTATGTCAATCAGCTGCATTACTGCACGGTATAATCCCGTATTCGGCTACCTTCCCAACTA
>MU158739.1:58345-111338 GCA_015888305.1 Antheraea pernyi | reverse complement strand
ATCTTTTTGGAAGGCAACGTGCCTTCCGGATCGGACGAGGAGTTTAGGCGCTTATTGCGCGGTTTGCGGTGCGTGACGGTGGTGAAGCCATCGTCCGCAGGAGGGTCTTGCTCCGCAGGAGGGTCTTGCTCCATATCGGAGCCTGAGTAAAAGATAAAAGACGAATAAAAGATTTAAGATATATTGTTCGATAATGTATAGTTTATAATTTTCATTACTTTCTTATATAGTGTTTGTGAGCACTGAGTTTGGTATATAGTAGGTTAAAGTTCCAGGTATGTTGCTGTTGATAAATCCCATCCCATTCGATATACTATTAGTATTCATATATCTAATGTACACGTTACATGTTACAGTAGATGGCGTTCGTATCGTAGTTACAAATGTTTTTGAAAAAGCGTTTCTGTAATGTACACACTCACAATTTTACATTTCTTTAATAAATTTTTAAAAAGCGCGTGCGGAGCCGCGGGTAACAGCTAGTGTAACATATATCTAGTTTACATTTGTTTTTCTGAACTGAAATTAAGCTTTGACCTTTTCAAACAATATCACTCTACAGTAGCCCATCATACAAATCATATTATTCTTATAAATTACGAACGAAGGACGAAAACAAGAATGAGTTTCCTTACAAAATACTCCACCTTAGTGTACACATTGAACGTTACCTTGTTACAATTAAATATTATTATCTTTATCTATATATTGTATCCGAACATGATTCCATCAGAACTGTCTAGTACTTCTTCAACTGCGCTTTTCCTAATATATCTTTATTTCGTACTGACTCAAAAATTGTTAAAACCTCTACTTTATTGCATCCAACCCAAGTTGAAAAATGTTATTATTATGATAATTTTATAATACAGGCGTATTTCGACTTATATTCGAGAAAAACGATTTCTATCGACATTCAGCATCCCCTAGGTGCATTCGACTTGATAACAACAAAGTACTGTTCGCTTTGACTTCACACAAAGGGCTTTCGCAAATTACACGCCAGGCCGGCAATTACGTGCTCCTAACAACAGATACATTTGTATGACAATGATGAAGTTTTTTCTGCGAAATACGATATTCACTTACACTATGTCCGTTTGTGAGAAAGAGTGGTATTTTTATTTACGATTTTTGTTAATGAGTTGAAGTTAATATTTATCGTATACACAATATTTCAAGCGAACGCATAGTGAAGCAGCAATGAAAGCGATCCAAAGTGGGTATATATGAATAGAAATATGAATAGAACATAGAAATCTAACAAATGAGATTACCTAATTATTACTCTAGTTAATCTAAAAGAAGTGTTGTCCATATTATATTTATCTATACATAAATAAAATGGTAGCGGTCTCCTGTTATGCGCATATCTCTCATAATCTACTGGATAGATTTTGATCAAATGTTTATTTGTACTTCTTAGAGTTAGTTTTTATCGAATAAATATAATGATATCTTTATTTAATATTTTAAGAAGCTTTGATTTTTTCAATTATTATGCATTCAGCGATGTATGAAACGGTGAATGCGGAGTGGTGCACATACGTAGGAAAGAAGACGTATACAGATAAAATTATTAATACATAAATTTTATAAGTACATTTTTTATGGTTTTTACATATTATTATTGTTAATATCATAAACAACTCAGACGAAGTCAAGGGTATCAGCTAGTCCAATATATAAAAGTAGTTCCAAGTACGTTTGATCGAAAATTAGTTCAGATATTCATTTTGATTTACGTCCAGTAACCATTAAAAAGTGTTTAATTTTTTTATTAGAAAAAGTAACAAAATAATTGTTAATACTTTTAACGTTTTTTTTTTTCGAACTTACTACGCTATTGACCTAAGAAGGTCTTAACAGCTTCACCACTAAGGTGAGCGCTTAAGGCACTCAACCGATTTTATTTGGGGCATTAGCTCAATAGCTCAAGGGTGCACGACACACCACGGCTTGGGCTGTTGCCTGATACATGTAATTCGCGACCTATAAGCTAAGCTAACTATCCATACATATATGAGTTGTTGAAACATATATGTGTACCAAACATACATACCTCAACAATTCTTATATATATTTCGTATCGGATATTACTTTTAACGATGTTGTGTTATCAGTAAGATAAAGTTGTTATACGAAGTAGATGACCTTCCGGCGTGACATGCAGCTCTCCCAGAACTGATAGTCGGTTACATGCGCGTCCGTTCGACCTCGACACCTCGTATCCGATACTATTCATAGAACACTGCTGATTTTCGATCATTTCTTATTAATTACTCTACTTCGATACCGGCGTTACTGGAATAACGCTTGCATAATCTGTCAAAAGTTCTTTGAAATATGTATAGATTGGTAATTAATTCTATGACAAACTGACAGCTCTTCCTATTCGCTTCTTATCTATAATGATACTATGAATTCTTGAGATTCGTAGAGATCTTGAGTCTTTGTGAAACTACAAGTAAAAATGTTTTTTTTTAAATATATTTATACTTTATTTATTATTTTTATATTTGTCTAACATCACGCTACTGACTTTAACTGCGAAAAAGTTTTACAAAGTTGTAAGTCGGAAGATACGCTATAGGAGAATGAAGTAATAGTGCAGGCGGATCGTCAGACAAACCGCGCAATAGCGAATCGCCAAGCGAGTTGACCTTCCGATAAGAACTGAGCATTACCGAGAACGACCGAATTGTAAATGCCTATGTCAATCAGATGCATTACTGCAAGGTATAATCCCGTATTCGGCTACCTTCCCAACTATGTGACAGTAAATCAAATTATTAAAAATCAAATGCGAATGATAATATTGTACACTGCTATTGTTAGATATACTCGTATACCACTCGATGTTTGCCTTCTCAAATATTGATCCATCATAAGGCTTAACTACATAACGACGGCTTAGTAATCCATATATTAAGCCAATCAGCGTGTGGTTTACACCAGTTCTATCAAAAACGGCGTATGAATTTATAGATCCCAAAGAGGTTAACTGCTATTCTTAGGATGTAGACATAAATATTTAAACACAATAATATTAACGGCTTTTAGTATTGTATTCTGCAGTCATTTTTATATCAATGGAACGCTTTTCTATCACCCATTACGTACAAAATCGTTTTCAGAATGATAATAAGAATGTCAGCGAGGCGAGAGGCGCCCGACTGTGATCTGTCACCGGTGAATACGTCAAAGGGTTTTTGTCAAGGCGCGAATTAAATCGGTCAGCGGGAGGCTAGAGAGGTGACGCGCGATTGATCTCAAACCGGTTTTATCCGGTATGGACTAGATCCTTTTATTGTTATTATTTTGTACTAAACTAGCAATTACCAACGATTTTGCACGTGTTTTGTATGTCGTAAATATTTTCGAATATTTATTTTACATCTATAAAAGTTTGAACACTCAAAATATTCAAGGATACTTCATGGTTATATTTAACATATAAAATAAGAATATCAAAACAAATACTAATAAACAACAGAGATAACCGTAGTTAAAGTTTGTTTCAAGACTTTCAAAAGTATGGATACAAACCTAATAAACCTAGGTTTATTGACCGTTGACGATATAAAAGAATAACCGACTGACTGACGGAAGATTTTGAAGTTTCTTATAAAAGTTCATCATCGTTTTTATAACCTTTGGGGTTGAATGAATTTAAAAATTATTTCTTTATGCTCACCTACAGTGTAAAAGGAAACCACATGCAAATTTTCCTGCGGATTGACTGTCCTAGCTCGAATGATTTGGACCGTGCGTTCATATGTCATTGAGTTAATCTAACTTAACCTAACCCCGATCGTCGCTGTCATGACGGACTATAATGCCAATTGCCAGCAATACCCAGTGTCCTCAAGGTTTCTAAAAGTGACAAGCCCAAGTGAATGAGTGTCGCAGGCTCGCAGCTGAGGCGGGTACAGATGTCAGTGCTTTCTTCTACATTTTATTCAGTGGATATGCAGCTTAAGCGTGCCATAATGTATTTGTTGCACTTATCGTATAGTGATCGGTACTCAATGTACCTAACCACCTAACTAAGAAATTCATTTTACACAATAGTAATTAACGCGATTACGTTACAAAAATCGATTATGAATACATGAATAGTTAACGAAACTTTTCGATGTCCCTATAAAATTCTTTTGATATGATAAAAAAACAATTAGCTAATTGTAATATATCTATCATTTCCTAAAAATAAAATGAATGTTGTACATCCGAATGTCGGAGTTTCATCTGTTACCCCAGTGTGCCGATCAAATAATTACCTTCTCGATAAAATATTGGCAGGGCTTTCCCTAGCGTCGCGACGCTACGCTTCGTTCCCTCGCCGCCACAACTGTCGATGTCACCTTAATTTACGGCCTTCAATTATAAATTTTACATCTCCGAACTCGATAACGCGCCACGCGAAATTGAACTTTCTCATATAAATAATAAAATTAATAATTATAATTTTCTTATATAGATTACGCAAGCTAAGTTGACGGTAACGAGGGAACAGAATTTAAAAAGTACAAACTTAGTTCGGTTAAAACGAAAGTAGTAAGTATAGATAATTGAGAATAAATTCTTTATCAGTATTGATTAGAATGAGTTTGTTTTTTTTATTTCATTTTTGCGTTACTATTTATTATTGTAAACGAGTCTAAACGATTTCCTAAATTATTTTTTTTGTCATTCATTTATTTTCAAATGGCATAACGTGGCCACGATTATTTCAATTTAACTGAAGAATATTCTAGAGAAGCTTATATTTATCTATAAATAACTTTTAGATTTAAATAGCTGTGTCCGCGTGTAACCTAATGTAAACGCTGGTTGTAATTGTGAACAAAAAGGTTTGATAATTCGTCGTGATGCTTTTCTGGTGATCTGGTAAGAATGAACGGTCGGAAAGATATGGGGAAAAATAGGACTCACCTTTCGGCTGTTATCACGGTCGTAGGAGGCCTCCTCTTGTTTCACTAACACTTCGGTTCGCACCTTTCACTTCTACTCTCTAATTATATTAATGAATGTTTATAATGTAATTTATTATTAATAGTCGATCACAGAGATGTGCGCCGTAGTCATTATGTATTCGGCCTGACTTAAGCACCGGTGAGGGGGTTGGGGGGAGGAAATATGACACTTGATGGATCTAAAGAAGGACGGATAATACTGCTGTGCATTGCAAAGCTTCTTAACCATTTTAGCCTTAACACCTAATGTAAAAAAGCAGTGACTAATAAAATCTTCTGAATGTATTAAATCCATTTACCTATCTACTTTTCTCTCTTACTTAAGTCGCGTCGTCATTAAAATTACGATAACTTTTTATAGAGTAGACCGATGTTAATAAAATAAAAACTAATTTATTCTCGAGGATATGTTTTATGATTTTTGTGTATGTTGTACCTATTACCTGCCACTTTCGATTAAATTTGTTAGATTTGATTAGATTGTCACAAAATATTATGTCACGAATGTAAGTATACATTTTTGGAGTACTAGCGTAAAATACGTTATTTTCGCTTATCCAATTTCTGCTCATTTTAAGTTAAATTTACTAGTTTAAAAATCAGTTGTTAATAGTTACTTATTTGTCATGACGTGTGTCTTAAACTATTCATACAGAAGTTCTTTTTGTAGCCACTTTATGGATTTAGATAAAAATGGTTATTAAGGAACGTTTGCGTAATCAAATGTTTCAGGGGTAAAAACTATATTATCAGTGGTAATTAAAATAAATATAAAGATAAATATTCATTTAATACACGTGATAAGTCGTTTTAATGGTGGACACCGACGATATTTCCTGTAATTAAAACTGTTTGTTGGAGCTAAATGATAAAAATGATGATTAAAAATATTTTAACAAACGCCATATATATCAAGGTTTCCATAACAAAAAGCCCGATTTCCTCGTACGCGACCTCTGACATCAGATATCTGTCATCCTGCTAATTAAATATGTTACCAATAATGAGCTCTGTTTCATTATTACAGATAGATACGCGTACGTTATAACTGTAGAACAAGTTTTAATTAGGTATCAAAGCCGATGGCTAAAAATATACAATTGTTTTATCCCCATAACGGTTTTTTAAGGAAAAATTGTGCATGCAGTCTCTTTAATCCTTTTATACTATAGATGAACACTAAGGAGGGATATTTGTAAATTTAAACTATAAGATAGTGAAACAGGTAATGTAAGATTTTACGAAAATCTGTCATTTTGAACATCTATAAAATTGGTGTCTAGCGATTTTCTTATAAAACAAAAAATGCGTTATCTACACTAATATATAAAGCTGAAGAGTTTGTTTGTTTGTTTGGTTTAACGCGATGATCTCAAGAATTACGGGTTTGATTTGAAAAATTATTTCGGTGTTAGATAGCTCATTTAAAGATGAAGGCTATAGGATATAAGGCTATAAGGATATATATCACCACGCTAACACCAATAAAAGCGAAGCCCCAATGAAGAATGTTTCAAATTCGGGCTGTTTTTTTCCTTTCAGCTGCATGTTAACCTTAGTATTATAAACGTTGCCATGGTACCGTGGTAACTTTCTATCGTAAAACATTTTTAAAGTTTATTTTGTGTTACTGTTTAAAATGTTAATTCTATGTTTATTTTGCTTCCAGTTTTTTATTTGTGATCTATTATGTATTATAGAGGAAGGTTATAGGCTTATATATCATCACGCTAACACCAATAAGAGCGGAGCACCAACGAAGAATGTTTCAAAATCGGGCTGTTTTTTTTCCTTTTAGCTGCTTGTATGTTATACAGTCATTTATAATAGCACAAAAGCAAACGAAGTCACGGGTTGTTAGTAACGTATATTAATTATAATTTGCTTGAGCATGCTTAGCGAGACAAATATAGAGAATTAGGAGTGGTAAAGTTTCTAGAAGATACGACTGCGAAAGCGCAACTGTTTTGCTATTTCTACGACAAAACAGAAGTGTTCGCGGTACTGTGATCTGGTTGGAAGGATATGTAGCCAATATGTACGCACATATATCGCATACAAGGGATTCAAACTTGGTACCCAGAAATATCGACTAGTTTCCTATTAGCTCATAACTGCAATACCTTTGAGGACGATTATATCTAGCTTAGATATACTGCATACTTGTTGATATTTGAGACATAAATTCAAGATCACCATCCAATATATCATGAAATAATAAAAATTATATATCATGGTCATTTTGGTCTAATGTTGGCCATAAAATTACTTCTGGACCGAGTAGCTCTATCAAGTATGACGACCCTACTACATTGACTAACAGGATCTATCATAACATGGACTTGTAAAAATAACTACACAGATTAAAAATTATATTAGAATAACTCCGTCAACCAACAAAATGTTTTTAGAGTAGACTTTTTTAAATGTTTAGATATATTTAAGATCTATCCATATATTTCAAGTCTATCTTATAAATATGTACTGCAACTAGCAAACATTCGCGACTTCGTACGCGATAATTAGACTATTAAAATTATTATTTTTATGAAGAAGGTGTTTGTAAGGATTAATGTCTTAGTGATAGTGTTTCGGACACTGCGTCAATCTACATAGGGTAGAATTTTGCAATAAGCCAGAGCTTATGGCGAATGATCATAATAGTGATGAAATCATAACATGATGAAATCATAAATATTGCCAAGCTCTTATAGATACGTTCCGGCTCTAAGTTTAACATGGAGCACGTCTGCATTTAACATATGGTGAGATTATAGTTAGGAGATTAAATCTAGTAAAAATAACTACACAGATTAAAAATTATATTAGAATAACTCCGTCAACCAACAAAATGTTTTTAGAGTAGACTTTTTTAAATGGTTAGTCTATCTTATAAATATGTACTGCAACTAGCAAACATTCGCGACTTCGTACGCGATAATTAGACTATCAAAATTATTATTTTTATGAAGAAGGTGTTTGTAAGTATTAATGTCTTAGTGATAGTGTTTCGGATACTGCGTCAATCTACATAGGGTAGAATTTTGCAATAAGCCAGAGCTTATGGTGAATGATCATAATAGTGATGAAATCATAACATGATGAAATCATAAATATTGCCAAGCTCTTATAGATACGTTCCGGCTCTAAGTTTAACATGGAGCACGTCTGCATTTAACATATGGTGAGATTATAGTTAGGAGATTAAATCTATCTGCGGCGGTAGGGCAAGACCTCTCACTGCCGAGCGTGGTTGCGGCCATGCTCGGTAGTGAGGATAACTGGAATGCAATGGCCTCCTTTTGCGAGGAAGTCGTCTCGCAGAAGGAGGCCGCCTTCTGCGAGGAAGTCGTCTCGCAGAAGGAGGCGGCGGAGAGGGTCCGTGAGCAAGATCCTCAAAATGACCCTCTCCGCCAACGAAGGACAGGCAGGAGGAGGCGGCAGTTTGACCGTCTCCTCCCACCGTAGCCGGACCTAGGGAGGATGGGTCGGGGGACCCATCTTCCTAGTGCACAGGTCCGGCGGACGGAGGAGACGGCCGGTGTGTACCCGGACAACCGGCAACAGGACGAGGCCTGGCGGCAGCGATATCGCTGCTGGGCCAACCGCTGGGGCGGCACGATGAAGTCTATAGAGATCTCGTGCCGCCCCAACTTAGCGGTAGACGTACACCGTGGGGTTTTAGGCCGTGCGAGACGGACATAACCCACCTTCTTCCCCGAGAGGGTGGTATATTTATAAGGGATTTCCCCACGTAAAAAAAAGGAGTTTAAATCTATCCTAACTAATATTATAAATGCAAATGTGAGTTAGTTTGTTTGTTACGCTTTCACACTTTAACTACTAAACCGATCATCATGACATATTGCATATACGTTGTCAGGAGTACAAAAAAAAAACATAGGCACTTTCACAGGCAAGAAATGTCAAATCTAAATTAACGCGAGCGAAGCAGAGAGTAAAAGCCTGTATAACATTGCTTATGGTGAATGATCATAATAGTGATGAAATCATAAATATTGTCAAGCTCTTATAGATACGTTCCAGCTCTAAGTTTAACATGGAACATGTCTGCATTTAACGTATGGTGAGATTATAGTCAGGAGTTTAAATATATCCTAACTAATATTATAAATGCGAATATAAGTAGTCCAGTGAAGCTGTGAAGACCCTGCCAGGTCAACAGCGTAGTCAGTTCGAGAAAAAAAATGCGAATGTGAGTTAGTTTGTTTTGTTGTTACGCTTTCACACTTTAACTACTAAACCGATCATTATGACATTTTGCATATACGTTGTCAGGAGTACAGATAAAAACATAGGCACTTTCATAGGCAAGAAATGTCAAATCTAAATTAACGCGAGCGAATCAACAGGTAAACGCCTGTATAACATTAAAAAACTAGAATCGGATATCTTAGGTTACTTAGGTTTTATTTGCCTTCCTATTAATTAAAACCGTCTTCGTCGTTCCGGATTTTAACTTCTACAAATTTGCCTTTTCAAGGTAATATAGATACAAATGAACAAAAAATACATTTAAAAACATCAAAAAATACAAAGGCTTCAATCTCGTCCATACGCTTTTACAAACAAAACGATATGATTAAACTGCCAGAAGCCGCGAATATTATTTTGTTAAAATAAAAATCATTCGAGGAGGGTCCGCCATTAATTTTGTATACAATGTGATAAATAATGAGTGCGAGGTGTAATACGGGGGTGCACATCCCTCTAAAATGTTCCACGCTGCTTTTGAAGTTTTGACGGCTCACATCCTAATTTTCTCCGTGTTGCCGGAGTGTTCGGCACTTGCCACTTTTCAATAAGACTTTCCTTTTGTATCGCATTTCAATTCCGATTTAAAAATAAAGTAATTCGTTTTGTATTTTCTACATCGGTTGATTGTTATTTAGTATCGAATTTACTGTGATTATAAAAAGAATTCCCATGACTAAATTAATTTTATTTAATGTGTTATATGTATTATAAATATATGTTTAATCAGTTTTAGTACGCGTCTTTTTTTTATAGTAGAACGGCAAATTTTTTTATTGATGTAATTTACTATGATTATAAAAAGAATTCCCATGACTAAATTAATTTTCTTTAAAGTGTTATAAGCATTATAAATATATGTTTAATCGGTTTTAGTACGAGTCTTTTTTTTTATTGTAGCACGGCAAAATGACTGCTCTTTGCCTGATGGTAAGCACAGTACAATCCAAAAACAATGGCGACCACCGAGCGACACACCATCCATCGCCTGTCGTCGCAGTCATGCCGGCCTGCGAAAAGCTGGATATGCACAGGCTGATCCCGGAACGCGAACCGCAGAAGCGAATTACTATGACGGGCTTTTTCGCCATATACATGGTGGTTGCGACCCAGTCGGGCTGTAAAACCCTACCACCCCGCTTTCGCCATTGCGTCGTTCGTTATTCGGCAGGGTGCACCACGTGCAGGTGAGGTTGGCTTGGATGTCTCAAGACTTAGATGTTAATTTACCCCCCTTCACTTACTGTAATTGTTTGAGGCTTCACCTTGAATATTCAAACCGTAATCACGTGCTTATTGACAATGAACAGACTTGATTAGTCGCTGGAATTCTAACGAAGGCACCGCAGTACATCTGCTAGCTCGTGACAACTTCATATGTAACCCGGACAAAAAAAATTTATTAAGGTAGATGAAGACACATTTTACATCCGATTAAGTATAAATATTAAGCATACGTATAAGTTCGATATATGTGAATATTCAAACCCTAATCACGTGCTTATTGACAATGAACAGACTTGATTAGTCGCTGGAATTCTAACGAAGGCACCGCAGTACATTTGCTAGCTCGTGACTACTTCATATGTAACCCGGACACAAAAACTCGCATTATTAAGGTAGATGAAGACACATTATACATCCGATTAAGTATAAATATTAAGCATACGTATAAGTTCGATATATGATAGGACCTTTTCAGGAAGAGAAATGAGATTCATTTATTTAAAAGAGTGTTGACTAAGAAGTTGAGTGGATATAGAAATAATACAGAATCGGTGTGGGTGAACAATTCAGTCAACAATGATAATATATAAAAGGTGACTACATCGATATAACAATTGATAAAAAGAATAGAAAAGAGAAACTTGTTGTGCCGACTCTACTGAAATGAGATAAAGTTAAAAGGAGGTTAATTTGTAAAATAATACCTTCTACAGAGCCATAGCTATATTATAAAAGCAAAAAATCATTAGTTAATATGTTCGACTATAAAACATCAAATGTAATGTCATACGAAACAACCGAGGACAGGTGTGGATGATACAAGACAGATTAGGTACACTAATAATAATATTATTATCACTTATCAGCATAACGTAGCTGATTACGGCGATATAACTTCTGCCAGTATTAATTTTATCAGTTGGTTACAATGACGTTCGAAAATTATCACATTAAGAATATTCTTGCATAACTCAGTACTTTCCATCAATATATCGTGTTTGTGTATGTTTTAATTACATAATTATAACAAATATATTGAAGAAAAATGTTAGAATCTAATGGCCGTCTAGTGATCGAAATTCAACCACAATTAACATATTGTTAAGGTTCAATTTTCTTTGACAATGATTGAATAAGTATTGTAGATTTTTTTTTTCCAACTGACTACGCTAATGACCAAGCTCGGCTTCACCGGACTACGAAGTATTGTAGATTAGTAATATCTTGAAGTATGACGAATAGAGACATAAAAAAAGATTGCAACTCATCGATGGCACGGAAATAAACTTTTTTTGTTGCTATTAGTTTGTCAATGCCTAGTAAATAAAAAATATATTAAGAAAATCGTTTGACAAAAAAGGTACGTATGTGTTTTATCTTTGCAAATAATAAAAATGATTTCTCAAATAAATTCTCTGTTTTTCTCGAAATATAAATATGGAAAGTGATATACACATAAATCAAGTTCTATCTGTTGAGATAACAATGCCAAGACGAAACTGTTAAAGCCACAAATGTGTTAAGACCGTCAGTTATGTTTATAATATAAAGTTGACTATACGTAGAAGATTTTGTTAAATATACATATAAAACATATAAATATAAAACAGTGTTGTAAAAATGGAACAGAACCACGATTTCGCAGTAATCAATACACAATTATTATTGTAAGGTTCACTAATAAAAAAACACAATATTTTATGATTATGTGTAAATTAACCAATTAAGATAACCATGAGATGATATATAACTTATTTTACTTGAATCAAGTTGCTTACATACGCAATTTCGAGTTCGATTTTCGCGCTTTTTTCGACGGATTCGTCTTCAGTACGTCCAGGACAACACGTGAAGACGAATAACTCCCGAAAATTCCAAGAAGTTTTTCCGAGAACTCGAAAAATGTATGAATTTACTAATAATTTACTGTATTTCAGATCCCGGAAGCGTCCCCCGACGATGCCGATGAGTGCGGCGGGTGAGGGGTGGTGCTTCCGATCGGATACTTCAGGTTTCAGAATTTTAAAAGGATATCATACATTACATTAATATGTACCTACACATATCGATTGTTAATAAATTAGCTATAAATGATGATATCTATCACAAACTAATTACAGATAAATTTTCAATAAGGCTTTATCTATAGTCATCAATATTGATTAACAATATATCGACGAGATTATCTGTTATGGCCTCACGCAGAAACAACTTTTTTAAAACAGTACCTAACTGGCAGCCAATATACAAATTTTATATTTAGATTTAAAAATAATTTGTTTCCTACACTACATACTGTAGTATACGCTAACAACAAACTGTATTATATATTGAACATAGGTACAGTTATGCGAGGGTATTCATAAAGTGCGATAAGTGCACCCACCCACGATATTGTCATTGATTGTCAGTCGTTAATAAATAAGTGATTGTGTTACGTAAAGAGTTTGTTTTTCCTCTAAATATAAACCACATACTACTGTTTTATTAGTTGTTTTTAAATATAAGTAAACATCCTAACTAATATTATAATTGTGATTGTTCGTTTGTTACGCTTTCACGCCGTAACTACTCAACCGGTCATCATGATTGTCGGGGTTAAATATAATCGAAAGAAAATGTATTGTATCCAAGGAAAAGGTCAAATCTAAATTAACGCGAGCATAGCCGCTAGCTAAAACTTGTTTCATATATGCTGCTTTCATATATATATCATTACGAATATGCTGAATCAGCTAAATAGTTATGTCTTAAATTTTAACACCTGTGAATATTAAATTATCTTTTACGTGAGTAAGATACTAAAGGGAATAATAGTACTGCCCGAATAACACATTATAATCTTCATAATCGATCAGTGCTTATCCCTTTATGTCACTGGAGTTTTTTTTCTCTTGAGAGCTTCCTCTACGTGTTAGAGTTAGCCCAAGTTAGCCATTCCACGCGGACGAGGTCGCTAGCAGTGGTTAGTTATTTATATAAGTACTGACATACTGAATAAACAAAGTATTCTTGAACATATACACTATAGCCAGAATTATAATAAATACAAATGAAACAAAAAAATAACAAAAACGCATCCCTAAACGAATTTGTTAAAAAATTAATGAGAAAGACATCGTGAACACATTCCGCGTCTGTAAATCAAAATTTAAAGTCACTTCCCAAAGCGGTGGCATCGGACTCATGGTGGTACGGTGCGTGAAACATGAAAAATTGCTTATTTTAAAACAATCACTCGTTGGCAATGTACTTTTATCACACCCTTACTACGGGGTTCGTAAATTATGTCCTATAGTTTTATTTAAGTTTTATTTCTGCCAACTAATCTTCCAGATTATTACTGTCATTGTCTATTAAGTAATAATATTACAGGTATATTGTGATAATTACAAAGTTCTAACAAGATGGTGGCTCCCTTGTTAGAACTTTCCAGGGAGTTTTTATGGCATCTCATAATTCATATTTCGTTGTATTATTTCCAATCCACTTCACCGTCAATATTACAAATTATACAGTCAAACACAAGATTATGAATAAAATATATAAGGCACTACATGACAGATCTTGCCAAAGACTCTCTTGCAGTTATTATGTAGCTTACTAAATTTTAAAACAAATGACGATTATACGTTAACATTTCTTACGACCATGTCTGTGAGTTTTTCAGTAGATTTAGAATGATATGTGGCGTATACCTCTCTCTGTGTCCCAATTAACCCCTACGATAAATTCTGAATGCGTTCGGATTAATCGCAACAACAAACAAATAGACATACATATATATTTACTTCAGGTCTATTTTATTAGTATGGATAGTAATTAATTTTCATATATATATTTTTTTTTATTGTAGCACGGCATAGTGACTGCACTTTGCCTGATGGTAAGCACAGTACAGTCCAAAAACAACGGCGACCACCGAGTGACACACTATCCATCGCTGGTCGCCGCTACAATGCCGGCCTGCCAATAGCTGGATATGCACAGGCTGATCCCGAAACGCGACCCGCGGAAGCGAGTCACTATGACGGGCTTTTTCACCATATACATGGTGGTTGCGACCCAGTCGGGCTGTGAAACCCTACCACCCCGCTATCGCCATTGCCTCGTTCGTTATTCAGCAGGGTGCACCACGTGCAGGTGAGGTTGGCTTGGATGTGTCAAGTCTTATGATGTTATTTGACACCCGATTTGATTTATAAGAATAATAAGTAACAAGAAACATAATATACTTAGCATGTAATAAATCTATCAAGTATTACGATTATTAGGTGTTATACGTCATAACAGAGAGTGATAAGAAGGTACCTGAAACACTTTTAAGCATTTCCGCGGAACAATATGTTTCATCACCTTAAAACACTTATATTAAAGTCTCTTTTACACTTCTAATGTTTCCAGCCCATATGAAATGACAATATAGGTAACTTGCTTTTCTATTCCAAATTAAATAACATAAGACAACATTTGCGAACCGTTTTATATTGTATGGTTTCGATTCGCATATCGTCCCCATATATCATGTAGAACTCATCACGTTTTTAATAAATTCCGCGACAACTAGATATGATTTTATATTTATGTTCTTCATTTTACAAAGGGATATAGTTCTGTAAAGAGTATTTGTTTACCCATATCGAAATTTATATTAAATTTGTAAATACTATAAATCCTCTTATAAATTTAATAATTTTAGATTATTTTCGATAGAACATTTAATAGTCAACTAATGTATGAATTCTATTTAGAATTCTCTTGTTTTTTTTCTCGAACTGACTACGCTATTGACCTGGTAGGGTCTTCACAGCTTCACCGGACTACTAAGGTTGGCGCTTAAGGCACACAGAAAACTATATTATTTTACTAGGTATATTTCACAGATTTTGTCGAAAGTGTGTAATGTGTGTAAGGGGTGTCGAATAACATCTAAGACTTGAGACAGTCAAGCCAACCTCACCTGCACGTGGTGAACCCTGCTGAATAACGAACGAGGCAATGGCGAAAGCGGGGTGGTAGGGTTATACAGCCTGACTGGGTCGCAACCACCATGTATATGTCGAAAAAGCCCGTCATAGTGATTCGCTTTTGCGGGTCGCGTTTCGGGATTAGCCTGTGCATATCCAGCTTTTCACTGGCCTGCATGACAGCGGCGACCGACGATGGATAGTGTGTCACTCGGTGGTCGCCATTGTTTTTGGATTGTACTGTGCTTACCATCAGGCGCAGTGCAGTCATTTTGCCATACTACTATAAAAAAAAAGATCTTGTAATAAAAAATCATTTTCAAAATGAGTTAGAGAGAACCACATTGTAATCAATTTTATGTTAAATTTAGCGACGACAGCTCAGTTGATAGCGGAAGCAATGATGGCTCAGTCTATAGCGACCCTATATGGAATTCTTGAGACTAACTGACTTCGGTGAAGGAAACCATAGCACGGTGGGAGGGATTTTTCTAAGCCCATTTGATTATCTTCCCATTCAAGTCGAAAATCTATCATTAAGCACTCGTTGATGATTTCAAGTAAGTATACTGAGAACAATTCCTTCTCTAAGTTTAGAGTTTTATACGATCTTAGACCATATCATAATTTAACATCAGATGCAATTGAAGTCAAACAATAAAACCTATACGGTGTTATTACATAAAAGTTAAATACGTATTGAATACTTGCTTTAAAAAGGTTTCGAATTAAATGCACCGCGCTCGCTGAATGTTCGCCATCTTGCTCTTTTGTCTCGCTTTGGTTACGTTAGGTTAGACTTGCGAAAAAGGATACCGCGAATATGCCTCGGGCGAGCGCGGTGCATTTAATTCGAAACCTTTTTAAAGCAAGTATTTAACTTTTTTGTAATAACACCGATAAAGATAATTATAATAAATTAATAATAAACCATAAATAAAAAATTAAGGAAATAAGAAATATTAATTTATTTTAATTCACTAGAATACTACCATTACACATTATATAACAAAGTCCTCTCCTGTGTCTGTATGTCTGTTTGTTCACGATAAATTCAAAAACTACTACGTGGACTGTCATGCAGTTTATTATATTATATTAGCATTAATAGATAGAGTGATTCATGAGGAAGGTTTAGATATATAATTTGTTAAGATTGTTTGTAAATTGGTTGAAATATAACGATAATTATTGAAAGTATCGGAAAAAGTCTAGGTGCCTTCGTCGAAAAACTTTCGTCGAAAACGAAGTCTTAATCCCTTTGAGATAAAAGAAAACAATAGAAATACGCAGACGAAGTCGCGGAAATCAGCTAGTAAAATATAAAGGTGGATGAATATAGGCATAGACGAAAACCTAAGAAAGTACGGATTGTGTGAAGAATGATATGTACATAAAACTGTGTGAAACGGAGATGACAACCGATAGAGAAAATTGAAGATGGAAAACATAACATGCCAACCCTACTTACATGGAATTACAGTACGAATTAACAAAGAATTATATACACATTGAATATCCAGATGTATTCAGAACACTGTGTGTACATCGTGCCCGTATACATTTCTATAGTACCGAATTTTTACTTATTTATCAAGATTCCTTGATCTGCCTTCAAATTATAGTAATTATAAACCACGGGCCCACTTCAAGCCTCTCAGGTTGCTGTCCAAATATACGTTAGGGTCCGTTATGGTTCTTACAATCAAAAGAATTCTATCGACGAAGTCGGACCCCATATCTATTCTTCCATGCCCCTACTTTAACATAAATAATGTTACAGGAATATGTACCTTAAGTTGTTTGCCTTAGGGTTTTTGTTACAATAAATTTTATTTCAGCTTACAAAAGTCGAGTGTCTACGAAAGAAATCGTCAATAAACAAAAGTTTAAGTTAAATTAATGCTCTAATTCTTAGTTATATATTCGTTTGTATACAAGGTGTTCCATCATGTTACGATACTCATGATATCTTATATATTAATACGTGAAGCCTAAATTTTGTATTCCTTTTTGAGAGAAATGCGCGAACGGATGAACGTGAAATTTGGCATAGTTAAAGTTTATATGGAGGAGAAGTGCAGAAAGCTATTTATTTTATATAAAATGCATTAGAATTACATTAAATTAATTAAAATATGCATTACTCACACTACTGCTTCAATTTTACACAACATAAACACACATGTAAATAAAAAAGACATTTTGACATTTGTCAATAAAGGACTTCAAAAAAGGTTGTGAAGGAGGTTACAATAAATTTTATTTCAGCTTACAAAAGTCGAGTGTCTACGAAAGAAATCGTCAATAAACAAAAGTTTAAGTTAAATTAATGCTCTAATTCTTAGTTATATATTCGTTTGTATACAAGGTGTTCCATGATGTTACGTTATTCATGATATCATCATATATATTAATACGTCAATTTTACACAACATATACACACATGTAAATAAAAAAGACATTTTGACATCTGTCATTAAAGGACTTCAAAGAAGGTTGTGAAGGAGGTTGCTATGCTCGACTGTATGTATTATTTTACTCTTACGTTCCAATTACCCTTTTTCATTCTACATTCAACAATGATATTATACAACTATTATTATAATATTTATCCTTTTACAAAATCAATGAACTATGGTCGAATGTCGACCACTGGGCGCCCACTAGTATAGAATAAATATACAATTATGTGGTGCACAAAGTAGATACGAAAACGAGACTATAGTTAATCCAAGTAGTTATATTATGTTGCGGAAATGATTACAAGTAAATAGGGGGAAATGTAACGAATATTTATAAAAAATTAGTAGTGTCGTGCCCGACTGTAACATGACTATACTGTATATCTTAGTGCCTCGTTTAGACACGACCCTTTTTAAGCTCATCTAAATTCAAGTTATCCTGTGGCTGTGGCGTACTCTTAGTTTTAATTGTGGTATAATGTATATGTGATCAATGCAGATCTAGCCAATGTTGATAATTATTCCTTTTTTAAATTGTACACCAGTGACTAACAAGTATATACGTTTACTAACTGTTTAATGATCGCCCACTTCGCTGACTATTTTTTATGTAGTTGTAAAAGGTGTCCGAAAATTTTCATACCAAATCGCATAAATGGCGTAATTCGATTAGATTCGTAATAAGTTAACAAATCCATATTTTGTGGGTGAACATTTAAAATTGTTTTTTTTTTAATTACCTATTTTATCTATGCTTATATTCTAAACAACCCTGTATAACCAAAGAACAAAGCTTAACTCACTTGATATGAGCCCTTGAAATAATAAAGGCATCCGGACATTTTATACAGAAGCCACGATGTCTGGAATCGAATATGAGCGCTCGGTTCACATACGCGATTGTTTTCCACCCCATAACGTTTTCGCATCACAAAAGATTCCCTGATAGAAATCACACTCAAAATAGGTCATTGGTTGTTTTTGATTTCATCAAACTATAATATGAAGCAAATATTAAATATTAAGAAAACAATTATTTACTTAATTCGATGTATATTTGTAGGATTTTTACCAGAACGTCATCCGTTATTCTAGAAAGTTCTGCACTTACGGTTGACATTATCATTATTACATAGTATAAAACAAAGTCCCCTACTGCGTCTGTCTGTCTGTCTGTTCGCGATAAACTCAAAAACTACTGAAAGGATTTTCATGCGGTTTCCAGCAGTGGATAAAGTGATTCATGGGGAACGTTTTGGTATATAATTTGTCAAGGATTTTTTTATAACCAGGGCGGGACAACGTCTGCCGGGCCCGCTAGTATTGTATATTATTAGTTTGTGCCTGCAGTATTACTTTTTCCTCAGAACTACGTTCTTTAGGTAGGATAATTTTTGAATGGTCATTATTATTTTTAATAATAATTGTGTCCTTAATTCTTAACCGCTACAACCCTTTTACCAATTTGAAATCACTGCTGTTATTTTTTTTTTCTTTATTATTTGGTCCCTATGGAAATGCGTAGTAATCTAGTAAAGATAATTCTGTATACAGCCCTCTATGTGCCAGTAAAAGTATCATGAAAATCGGTTTAATCCTTTCGGAGATTACCTCAAACAGACAACATGTCTCTACGGATTTCAGGCAAAAAACAAATTGTGTGCTCCATTTTAACCATAACCATAGATTTTGTTAAGATAAATGAATATAAGTCTAGTAAAGAACTCTTAAAATTTAATTATTACTTCCAAATTGGCAGATGATTATTTTAAAAATTAAACAAACTAATGCTGACGTCACAAAAAATAATTTTAAGATCAAAATACGACATTCAAGGGGTCACGCCATGACGTTACCCTTTCGTTCCACGTAATTTTTTGATTTCCCTTTTTTTTGTAAAAATCTGTTTTTTTACAACTTCTTTTTTCTTTTGTGTGAAATTTCGCACGGTTCGTTCTAACAATCCACATGTCAGCCAATTTGAATGCAACGCTAATTTTGGTTTTATAAACCCTTTAGTGACAATAATTGTATTAGATCTATCTCGTGAAGGGTTGCTATCTTCTACCTTTTCTTATAAAGGCATCAGTGGGGTTGACCTTTCGTTGACCTTTTGACACGGTGAAGGGGTTATTTTTTATTTTGTAAAATGTGTGAATCTGCGGAAAGTTGGTTATAATCAGTACCCATTGTCGGCTAACATCTTCGTATTTATTACCCCAATAGAGGTTAACGAAAATTTCACATAAATCAATGATAAATGATCTTTGATCTGTTTATTATTGTTATAATGAACTTCATCCGAAACAAAGTTATCTATACATATAAAAAAAATTGAGCCGTCACGGGACGCCTGGCAGATGTGAGACACATGTGTAACGTAGTAAACAACACTGTATGTATGCGAGCTCAGTGCGGCAAGAGAGATTACGCACAGTCGCTTGCGCATGGTATTGCGTCGCTACGTCTCGCCACGCCAACAATCAGGTTTACCCGCGCTTATAAATGTTTTACATCAAAAAGAATGTATATCTAGAGTGTCTGTACTTTCTAGATTTTTGTGAAAAAAATTGTTGCAGGTGTCTTGGAACAAGTAATGAAATACATTTCAATTATTTTTAGAAATGTCTGTCTGTCTATCTGTCTGTCTGTTTGTTTGAACACGCATGACTGCTAAAGTACTGCCTTCGCGATAAAACCTCACTAAGAAGATCGTAAAGCATATCCTCGAGTAATATTTAATCTTAGTTTTATTAAAATCGGTTCACACTATCAAAAGTAATTATAAAGACGACGCGACTAAAGTATGAGAAAAAAGATAGATAAGTAAATGGACTTAATACATTCAGTTGATATTATTGGTCCCTGTTTTTTTTAATTAGGACGCGGACAGAGCCTTGGAGACGGCTAGTTATTTATAATTATTTTTTTGCTGGCTAGAAAGTACTTGTCATTATTTTGTTTAATAAATAAGTGTATTCTTCTCATTTTTTTATTCACTCTTTATTTCAAACAACAAGCTTGTTCTACACAATCTTACTTCAATTCTTAAAGTACTTATTCAATACATATTTGACTTTCTAAGGATAACTGAATATAAGGGTGTACAATTTGTTAGAACACCTGCTGTGGACCATAGGTGTTCTTGTTTTGAATTCCTATGTAGACAAATATCGTACAACTTTCAACTTTATTGTAACAGAATAAAGGCCTAAACCGATTTGGCAATAACACATCTAGTCACAGGGCGTATCTGTTTTGTCAAGTCAGTCATGTGAATAATTCTTCACAAATCTTTGCGCTGATTATCATTTCAATGATAAATCAAAGAAGGGTTGCAACAATAACCAGCGTATTGAAATAGAAATATTATCGATCTAGGGTTTAAATAACATCTTATGAACATAAGTTAGATTAATAATTTCCTAAAATTTATTAATATGGTTATATTTACGGTATTACAATTGTGTACAATTAATATAAAATATTCATTTCTTTGTAATCGAAGACCGATAAATTGTATAACAGATGTGTATATTAAAGGTACCTATGTTCTGTATTTTTCTTTTTTATCATAGGAGGCAAACGAACAGGTGGGTACGAACATAGAATATAATATAGAATAATAAACGCATCATTACGATTCCTTCGTTTTGTTGTTTCAGACAATAGTTTCGTTTTGGTACTTTATTAGATCATGGACATTAGTATATGACGTTTTTGTTCTTACAATATTTAAAATAAATCTTGAGATTTTTGGAATGGAATTATATATATGTATTTTAATTATATTTTCGTCACAATATATTTAGATCACATTTTCAATTATAACATAAGCCACATGAAAAATAATATAAATGATAATAATGAAATTTTAAACATAAGAAAGTAAAAGCGTTAAGTGAGAAATAATCTTTACACAATTACTTTTAGAGCTATCATTAATTGTCTTTTAGATTTCTAATAACTATTTAAATAAACAAGTCGTAGTACGTAAGTAGTCTTGGCAATCGTGTTATGAAAATTTACTGTCTTGAAATATACGTACGAAATCCAAGGCTAAATAGAAAAAAAATAATTTTATGTCATAAGTGGCAAACGAACAGGTGGGTCACCTGCTGTTAAGTGATAACCACTGTCCATGGACACCAACAACACCAGAGGAGTCGCAAGTGTGTTGCCACCCTTTAGGGGGAAGGGATTAGGGGAGGGAGATGGGGAGGGGGGGGGGGGGGGGGAGGTGGGCCTTCGGCGCTCTCATTGACCGAACGAAACGCATCAATGCAAGCACTGTTACTTCACGTTGGTTTTCTATGAGAGGGTAATAATGCTGCAATAAATACATAGATATGTAGGTCGTCAAGTTTATAACATTAATGGAATGGTTATATTTTAATAAGAAGTAGTGATTTATCGATTATCCAAATTCAACCATAATAAGTACAAAGTTTTTCTTCCCGTGTTAATAGATAGATATATATTTGGTTTTGATTTTTTTAAATCTAAATGATAAAACATTATAATGTATAATATTATGCAAATATTATACATTGTATATGTTAAAGAGCATGACGAATAGGGACTTAAAAATAGAGACGACGGTATGGAAAAAATAAACTTTTCAAATTCTTTTAATGATAACACTAATGCTCGCCAATAGCTACTAGACAAACAAACATAAAGAAATTCAGTTCATAAACAACTAAGAAAAATGTACTGAACTGTTTTATTTTCGTCTATCTATGTATAGATTCATTTTATAATATATTTTTTGTATTTGATCTTTTACTTATATGTATTTCTTTATTATAATTATTTTAAAAGCTATAACACTCCTGTTAGCTAGGTTCTTCTGTTTTTTCTATGTAATCTTATGAGAAATTATATATGTTATCTTAAGTAAGACATATCCGTTGATAGAGACACACGCCTACGCCCGCTACGCCGTAGACTATGTAGACAGATCGATCTGCGGCTACAAGTGACAAAGTTTTTCAAGATGGCGCGCGGGGCGGGGGGTCTACAAGGGGGGATTCTCATATTTTTTACTGTCGCCGGGGTGAGCAGTGGAGCCGATCGCAACACCGCTCTCCACTCACTCGGCCTCTTAAAAGCCTCTCTTCCTCCAAGGGACGGTTCTGAGAAATACATGTGCGGTTGTACACGTAAGTGTCTGTGGGCCTCTTCGTAGGGAGGGATCAGTAAATGGGCGATCTATATGAATGAAGGCACTTTGCTTCTCGGCTTTGAACGAGACTGAGGAGTAAATAACTTAAATTTTTAGTTTAACGGGACAAAAATTAGGAGATCTTGAGTTAATATTGTGAAGTTTTTATTAATTTAGAATAAACCTAGCTTTAGAATTTTACGTGGAACTTAATATAATAATTCTAAACTTTAAGTAGTCTATACTTTTATTATAAAGTTTTGTTTGTTTGTAGGAATTAATTATGGGAACAGCCGAAGCGATTCTAAGAATTATTTTGCTAGTACAAAGTTACGTAATCACTGGGGAATATTATTTCTTATTCATTTTAATGTTGTAATTAACACATGGGAATTACCGAACAGTTACTAATATTCTATAAATATTTACTACAATTTATCAGGAATATTAATTGATCTACTATTAAATTATTAATACGTTAATTCAAATACAATTATCATTTACAAGAAATCACTGAGATAACTTTGGGTTTGTATTAATATTAAATTAAAAAAAATAATTTTACATAATAAATCCTATGACCAAAATCACACAGAAGCATCACGCTCTTTTTAAATATGTAAGAGTTAATAACATTTGCAGTGGAAATGTAAACATACTGTAGATAAATGAGTGTCTGCGAACAATACAGACTCGAGTCCAGCCGTGGTTAAACATCCTGTGTTTATACAAACTAGAAACGCATGGAGACGTAACGTAGTGTAATAGTTTCTAGTAGAACTGTTATATGTAACAGTTGGGTTCATACACTGACTAAATAATACTTAGATTATATTTCAGTAGTGTGTGTAAATAACTAAATACTAACATATCAAAAGGTAATTTTCTCTATTATACTTTTTTCAAATAACAGTTGATTATTTACGCTGCCAAGATGTAATATATAAAAAAACTATGTTTTTATTATTCAGTTCCTTTACTACAATTTATGTTTACACACATGTCAATATTTTTCAGGCAGACATTAATATAAACTGTTTTTTTTATGTATGTATTAAATAAATATCTAAAAGGTGATTACTGGTATCGAAGAAATAATTCCGTTCGTATTTATTATCATTTTGTATTGGATAGTAGCTAGAAAATACGTAATCTGATTTCTAAGTATGTGAATATTACTCATAAGTTATTATTAACGTATAATGCGAGATTACAATTTTGAAGATATAATACACTAGCTTCTGCCCACGACTTCGTCCGTGTGGAATAGATACTTTGGCCTAACGCTAACACGCAGTGGAAGCTCTCAAAAGAAAAAATAAACGATTTTGAAACATTCCACATTGATGCTCTGCTCCTATAACTAAAAAATAAATAATCCTTAATGGTCTTTGCGTGATGATAGCCAGCCTATAGCATCTCTCGATAAATGAGCTACATAACACTGAAACAATCTTTCAAATCGGACCAGTAGTTCCACTTTTACATCGATATTTTTATAACTTTACTTGACATTATTTAACGTATATTATTGAATTAACAGCAAAACAAAGAAAAACATTTTCTTTTATTATTACAGATAAATTTATAATGCTGATGCTCTGTCATACTTCGTTTCTTATAACCTTTATAGAGATTTTTTTATTAACAAAATTGATTTGAACAAAATATCGATACTGGGTAGCTATCACCTTCAACTTGAAATTCTATCTTCAAAGACATACCTGTACCAGACACCTCTACTTCTGACCAGTCCTCCTCCACGTGTAGTGTGTTACTTTTTTACACCATAGTATAATCTATTATCAACATAGTAAAAATAATAAATCGAAAATGAATTCGATCATGTGAGTCTAGCTATATTTTTGGCGTGATAACGTTTTATAAATCGATGAACGCCGGCTGCACGTACGAAAAAGCATGACTCATTGTCACGTTCCACTGAGCCGAGCACGCAAGTAAGAGCGCGGTACAAGCGATAGAGAGGCCCGATCGGCCTAAGCGCTCATCTATCTCTATTCCACTCCATCGACCGATGCCTCCGAATCATTATCACATAAAATTATCGTCCGTAAACCAACTTTACAGACAATCAATTATTTGTGATAACATATGAAACCACAATATGAACTAGGATGATTTAGGCTTCCACAATGTCGAGTGTTTAAAGATCATGGTAGAACTTAGTAAGGTTTGAAATTTAACAAAAACACGTTGCAAGTAGAAAAAGATATTTCTTTTGATTTCGATTATAAATGAAATAAATTAAAAACAAGAAAAAATATAGCGATAACTCGCCACCTTATACATTCTATATCCGGATACAGACTGTGTACACAAATCCGGTACATGGTACTAGAAATTAATTTCATATAGCTCCGGGCTAACTGTGGGACGGGTAACCGAGCCCTCGCCGGTACGGTCGAGACACGTGCATTGCGGTAACAATGTTTAAGCACATCGCAAACAGCTTCAGGACATTTTCGTTAACAACCAATTCTATAAGCTTTCGATACTTCGTCTATAGATTCAGTGTCGGTTGTCATCAGTATTTATATGTGATCCGCGCACAACCGCAGACCTCTATCATTTTATATAGATACCAGCTTCTGCCCGCGACTTATGGAATAGTTACTTTGAGGTAACGCTAACTTTAACTTTAGTAGTGGTAGAGCCACGCTGAAGCTATTACTGGTTTCAGTATGAGTGGGTCGGCTCGTCCGGGGTAGTACCACCTTCTCACAGAAAACCGATGTGAAGTAACAGTGCTTGCATTGTTGCGTTTCATTCTGTCAGTGAGAGCGCCGGAGCGCCACTTACCCTCCCCCTCCCTCTTCCCTACTCCTCTCCCCCAAACACAGGGTGGCAACCCACTTGCGACTCTTTTGATGTTGCAATTGTCTATGGACAGTTTTGATCACTTAACATCAGGTGACCCAACATGTCGTTTGCCTCCTATGATATAAAAAAAAACTCGCGACTTGCTTTACGTAGAAGGTGAAAATATTTTTAAATAATAAGTACGTTAACCCCGATTTTGAAACATTATTCATTGGTGCTTCGCTCCTATTGGCCTTAGCGTCACGATTGATATGCCTTTATCCATCCTAGAGCAATGAGCTATCTAACACTCAAAAGTTTTCTAAATTGCACTAGTAGTTCCTGAGATTAGTGCGTTCAAGCAAACAAATTCTTCAGCTTTATAATATTTATATATTATTATATTGTTTTATTTTCGATTTTTGTTGCCTATGCCAGTAGACATAAATGTGACAAATTGAAAGTATATCGACTAATTTCTATTGGACAAAATAAAATCAAATTAGTTTTTGCACTTTCAATAAGATTGCACAACAAAACACGCACTGTTTTGTTTGAAGATTTATCCTTATAGATAATGATCTTTATTATTAAACATTATGATAAACACAATATAATCAAGATTTCAGACAATATTTAACTAATTATTTAACTTCAACTTTATAATTACTTTTTGCTGTATATATATATATGTGTTATCTTTGTTATTGTTATAGTCCGGTGAAGCTGTTAAGACCTCGCCAGGTCAATAGCGTAATCAGTTCGAAAAAAAATAGCCAGTGTACAAACAAAAAAGTGCAATAAAGTATTCATTCATTCATTTCATTATACATTGAATTTTTTTTTATAACTAGCACGACAAAATGTCTGTACTGTGCCTGATGGTAAGCACAGTACAATCCAAAAACAATGGCGACCACCGAGTGACACACTATCCATCGCCGGTCGCCACTATCAGGCCGGCCTGCAAAAAGCTGGATATGCACAGACTGATCCCGAAACACGACTCGCAGAAGCGAATTACTATTATGGGCTTTTTCGCCATATACATGTGGTTACGACCAAGTCAGGCTATAAAACACTACCACCCCGCTTTAGTCATTGCGTCGTTCGTATTTTAGCAGGGAGCAACACGTACAGGTGAGGTTGACTTGGGTGTCTCAAGATTTTAAAATAATATTAAAAGTAAATTTTATTATCAAAGCATCATGTTCATTACCGCACATATTTACTGCGGTCATCAATCGTTTTACTTCACACACTATGATTCTATATTTATCTAAATAGATGTTTCTTTCATAATTCAAAAGACGTAAAACAATTTTGCTATTTGTATTCCCTTACGGCCTTCTAAATATTGATTTGTATTTGGAAACTCCACTGAAACTTATAATAAATGTAACCATTTCTTAGTCGAGAAAAAGTGGAGGCAGTCATATGACTGAAGATGGTGAGATGACAAAAATGAAAATTTTAAATAATGGAGTAACTGTGTTCTTTTTTAATTTTGAAATCAATTATATTCTGAAATATTTAAATTCCATAATTTGTAAAAAAAATTATGACATAGGTTGCAACCGAACCGAACAGGTCACCTGATATTAAGTGTTCACCACCATCCATGGACAGTAACAACACCAGATGAGTCCCAAGTGCGTTGCCACCCTTTGGGGGGAAGGGTTAGGGGAGGGAGAGGTAGAAGAGAGAGGGGAGGGGAGGTGGGCCTCCGGCGCTCTCACTGACCGAACGAAACGCAACAATGCAAGCACTGTTACTTCACGTCGGTTTTCTGCGAGAAGGTGGTACTACCCCGGACGAGCCGACCCATTCATGCTGAAACCAGTAATAGTTTCAGCGTGGCTCTACCACCATAAAAAAATTAAATATTGTAAATATATATATGTATATTGTAAGTAAATATTGACATTAGTCTAGCTTTCATATAAATTGGCACATTGAGCAATATTTATGTACATTTTTATACAGTTTATTACTCAATCAATCAATCGATTGGCTGCACAAGCTGAATATGAAATATCAGTATTATATGTAGGTATTAACACAGGTCGCTACACTACTAGTTAATATTCTGGCAATACATCACGAACATGTTGACGACATCGGTGACGCGAACCCATAAGTTTTTCGTACCAAAAATCTATCAACGCGGCTAAAATTTCACTTCAAAAATTAAGAAAGAAAATAAAACGAACGTAAGATAAAAACGTAGAACAAGAACACACCGAAAATGTATGTGATTATATAGAAAATGAAATATATTGTAAATTTATAAGTAAGCTAAAATATTTAATATATCACAAAAAAATATGCTATAGCAACCTCAACTTATCAAAACTAAAAGTTTCTCTATTTCTTTAAACAGTGTTATCCAGCACTAAATATGTTTTTAAGAATTTCGATACCGTTATAATATTTGCGAAGATTGTGTGTATGTGAAATTACGCAAACATTTGAATAAATCAGTCTGAAATAGCTTATACAAGTAATACTAGATAACACTTAGATAACAAAGTTCTTGAATAAAAAAGTCTGTGTGTACTTATTTATGTACACGCGTTAGAAATTATACTTCTTTGGCGAAATAAGATATAAATCTAAAATTTTATCATTCGCCTTATTCTACGTTTGTAGAAAAACCGACACTAACAATAGAAAAAGTTGACTATAGCTAACTTCAGGGCGTGACGGTGTGCGCGCGCATCATAATAACTTCAGGGTGTCGGTTTTTCGTGACGGTGTGCGTGCGCATCATTTTTCCCTAACGCGCCAAAAGAAGTATAACTTCAAAAATAATATCATTTATGATTTATATTAAGAAGGCAATGAGATAAATATCGAATGTAATTTATATCAAATGTCGAGGACATAAAAACTGTTTAATCGATGAAAAGTTACATAATATTTTATTGTAATCAATAAATTAATAGGTATATTAATAAATTAACTGTAAAAAGAACTTAGAATTTCCTACCGGTCGTAATATTTTGTAATCTAATTCAAAAACTTTAAAACAGAATATTGAGTGCCACAGGGTTCACATTTTATGTGACATAGGTGAAACGGGTGACACTCAGCAAAAATAACAAAATAATTTACGGGTAACCAGTGACTGCCACAGCAAGTAATGTGTTAAAAGTAGTATGTAGTATTTCTCATAAACTTACAAAAAAATAATAGTGTAATTTTGTTCACGGATATAATATAAGAGGTAAGTACTAAACAGAACGTCAATAAAGAAAACAGGAAATATATGGATTATGCTAGATATTATTGCGAAAATCTACAATAATAATAAATTGTATATTGTCATCTATCTATTCAACAATAACAATTAACAATGTCGCCTGAACCACTTATTAGATTATAGGGTTGCCAATATATATATCTAAGTGCCCAAATTCTATTTAAAAGGCAGATGTACATTCATATATACCGAAGTGTAATAAATACATTTACCATCTCTAGCGTGCGTTCAATCGAAGCACAAAGGGGAAATTTTAAAACGAAAAGAACAAAAGCACAAAACAATGGTCACAGTTTAATGTGAGTGTTTTTAGCCCATTATGTTTGAATAATATGTAAAGGAGAGACTACCATTCGGGCCAATTCATTATGATTGAAAAGAGTTTATTATAAAAAAATCTCTATTTGCTGTCACTGTAATAATTAATGAATACGGAAAACCTCTATTCTTGAAATATTACACTAATTACATACAAAACATACATAATATTATTGTGATACGTTGTAATTAAAAATGTAATTATTACAACAATGCATTACAAAGTAAACGTGTTTGATGTCGAGTAGAGCCGAATAAACCCGATTCAGCGTCACCGACCCGAACGTAACAGTTCAATTTCGTACACTGCCAATGTACCTATACTAAAGAAGTTTTCACTTCGAAAAACAAAAACGTAGTATAAGATTGAGTAGATTACATTGTAGATTAAACCCTATATATTATCTATTAAAGCTGATTGCCGATTAACTATCTTCCTAAACTTTGTTGCTTACGTCTGAAGAAACAAGAAGTCATGACAAACTTAATGTTTATGTTTATTTGCTCATCTTTCATTACATCTTATTAAATAGATTTCGTAAATATTACGAGTTAGTTGACAGCTGACAGTTGACAACTCATAGAAGAGAATACAAGAGGCAAAGATGTTATGTGTCACTACTTAGGTAAAGTATTAATAATAATGGATTCAGGTTACTTTTAAGATTGAATTTTTCTATCTTTGTATTCAGTGATTCTATTTCTGATACCAAGCTTACTGCAGAGTATCCTTAAAAAGCGTCGCTGGATGTACTCAATCATGTCTATATGACTTTTATAGAACGGGGACCATACTGATGAACAATACTCTAGAATGCTACCAACCAAAGTTGACAACTCATAGAAGAGAATACAAGAGAAAAAGATGTTATGTCTACCCTACTTAGGTAAAGTATTAATGGATTCAGGAAAAGTTTCTTCTGGAATATTGTTTGAATCAATTTCCCACTATCTATAAGGAAATCTTACACACGTGGCGTATCAGGGAATTATATCTATATTTGATCTATATATTTTTGACCTAGACCTAAAAAGTTATTTAAGTAAATCTGCATAATAACGAAATAAGATAGCGAATTCTGGCATCGCAATGATTGATAATGTTTGTTGTTGAAATTTCAAAGCATTTAAGAATATGTCATCAAAATGAAGTAACAAGAAATACCCATTTCTTTACGATTATGTCATAATTTATCTCACATCTGCTGACATCAATGCGTCTACCAACAAATATATATTCGCAAGAAGTCCGTCTTACGAGGCGACAGAACTACGCAAACGTAACTCCTCACAAACATAGAGAATTAAATACACTAAGCTATGTAAAACCGTATTTCATAGAATATGGCATCAAGTAATCAAAAGATAAAAGACGTGCCAATGCGTTTTTCAAATGAATGTAAAGATTACCAGGAGCTGTGATAAGATTTCAATACAAATATATATGTTCTGATATAAAACCAGTCTTTCTTTTAATTTTCGTCATTGATCTCTTATCACAGAATCAATAGAAATAATAGTAATAATTTGTGTATATAGCGTATTTAATTTAATTAACTGTATTTTAATAGAGTTTTAAATATGCATTTTCAGTGGCCAATGCGTTTTTCAAATGAATGTAAAGATTACCAGGAGCTGTGATAAGATTTCAATACAAATATGTATGTTCTGATATAAAACCCGTCTTTCTATTAATTTTCAACATTGATCTTATCAAATAATCAATAGAAATAATAGTAATAGTTTGTGTATATATAGTATATTTCATTAATTTAACTGTATTTTAATAGATTATTACATATACATTTACAATGTTTTTTTTATATTATAGTAGGCAAACGAACAGACGGGTCACCCGATGGTAAGTGATCACCACCGACCACAGACACTAGCAACAACGGGGAAGTCGCAAGTGCGTTGCCAGCCTGTGTTTGGGAGAAAGGGGGAGTGGGGAGAGGAGACTAGAGGGAAAGCGAGGTGGACCTCCGGCGCTCTCACTGACCGAACGAAACGCAACAATGCAAGCACTGTTACTTCAAGTCGATTTTCTGTGAGAAGGTGATACTACCCCGAGTGAGCCGACCCATTCATGCTGAAATCAGTAATTTCTTCAGCATGGCTCTACCACCATAAAAAAATATCTTCGTGTGGTAAAATATTCTCATTAATTTAGTTAAACTGATCTGACTACAGAACCAATAAATCGTATTTAAAGACAAACATACTACTTAACTTATAAAGACCAGACGATTATAAAACAACTCTTTCCACAAGTTTTTTACCACGTTTCCGTTGTACATTATGACATTAGTTTTTGTCTTTAACATAATTAAGTTAGTAAAAGGTACTATTAACTAATATTTTTACTTCTAAGATGGTTAATGAAGATATTGTCTCCCAAAGTAGAATTAAAGAGAAAAATTTTCGCAAGTAAAAACTTTCAAATTACACAAAATTAAATTGTACTTATAGCAGTCACAATTCCACACATCTTATCTTTTCATTCGATTCTGAAAAATTTTCACTGATACATAGATACGTTTTCTCTGGGTAATATAGGCTATATTTTGTTTATATTAAGTTTTATATTTTAGTTAACAACGTAATCGCAGGCACTCGCTAATACATTATAAGTAGATAAGATAAAAAACAATTGAATTATTGTTTCATCAAAATTCTTTTATAAATTATATCAATAAGAAATAATACCTATTGGTATGTTTAAAAAGAGGTACATAAATGCTTTCCCTTAACATGAATTTTAACAATTTTCCCCATCTCTGCGTATCCTTATTTAGCGGAGGTTGTCAAAACGGAGCTCCCCTACGAATTGTCAAAATAGCTACGCCAGTACCCGCCAAAACGATAGAAAACATCACAAAAGGCTGCAGGCACTCAACGACTCTCGACCTAAACGCTTTAACCACATCCTTTCTCCATACTTCAGGACTGCTCACTCCACTTGTCTCCAAAAACCCGTGAATATTTTAGAGAATTCTCCGCCTAATATACGAGGGAGGAAGAGTTAGCTTGCCGTGCGTCTGTCGAGATAATGATGGCACTTCAACCGATGGGTATGGTATTGCTTCTAATTGGTGCTGGTGCTCATGTAAAACTGTTGCACGTGCCACCCTTATTTACATCTGTATTTCACATAACGATAATTATTGTGTTTCATTGTCATATACTGATTGATGTCTATTATGTTTACCGTTTAAAATTTCTAACTAAATAATTACACTTTCGGAGAGTAAAACCTTAAATTTTTCAGTTCATATATATATCTACGTACATTACATAATCTAACACGAAATATTTGGATACATAGTTGCGTTCTCTAAACATGAATATTCATTTTTTTTCGTGCTAATCATAGTCCATGCGTTAGAGAAGTCCTTACATGATAGTTTTTTTTTAACTTTATTTTTGGCAACCAATCTTTTAGACTATTACTGCCATTGTCGAGTAGTTAATAATAGTATTACAAGTTCTTCTTCTATTTTATTTTTGGCAACAAGTCTTCTAGTATACTATTACTGCCATTGTCAAGTGAGTATCGATATTACAAGTTTCTTAATATAATTACAACGAACTAACAAGATGGTGGCCATCTTGTTAGAACTTTCCATGGAGTTTTTGCGGCATCTCAGAATTCATGGTCCGTGGTATTATTTTTCATTCACTTGACTTATGTACAATAAACAAACTATAGTACATAAAACACCACCAACTCTACACAATATAGAGTCAAGTAACACAGGATCACGAATAAAATATGAAATCCACTACATGACAGACAGAAAAACTCCTACATGATAGTTATTTTTACTATATTATATTTACGTTTAATCTACTAGATTTTGTATAGTCTACAATAAAGACTTTTCTGTTATTCGGCATGAATGTATTTTTAAAAGAATACCTAAACAAATGACAGTATCAATCATTGATAAAACAAGTATCCGCTTATATATATATATATATATATATATAATTCACTTCACGTGTTATCATCGTATAATCAAGGACAACGAAGTAATATGAACTGGTTTTTCCTATTCGTGTATAGTGTGATATTTCCCTAATCTAACAATTATCATATAACCTATGATTTTCTATTTAATCATTATATATATATAATTTGCATCTATTTTTCTATTATAGTTTTCATATTTTGTATTTTTATAATGGTTTATTATATCTAATATTATTACTGTGAAGAATCTGAAACCACGAATCCTGAAAAAAAATGGCAATATAGCATGCAAACCATAATCTGGAAGAACTTCGTTTCTAACCGGAACGAAAAATTTTAACGTTAAAAGAGCCCATCAGACTTCGTAACTATTCGTAATCATACATACAGTGGTACAACAAAATAATCCCAAGGAGGGTTGATGTCAGGCAGGCGGCCGATTGTAAAAATTAAGCCAAATCATATACCACAACATGAGAAACATGTTGTACCGACCCTACTTATGTGGGATAAGGGTAAGAAGAAGAAGATATATATATACTAACCGTCTAGACCAGAGATGTTCAAACGGTTGATCGTAATCGACAGGTCGATCGCGACTGCCTTTGGGTCAATCTCGAGAAAAAATTACCGATATAGAACTAGTTATCTACTCTCAAATACGTAATTTTAAAAAAAAACGCGTTTACTGAGTACTCTATTTTAGTTCGAGTTAGAATGTACGGACACTAGAAATATGAATCTACCATTTACTGAAAATATGCCGTAACGTCGTTACCTTAATGTAATCCGTGTTTAATTACATATTATCCAATAATACATTTTCTTCTATATGTAAACAAAATAATAGAGGTCTGCCATTGTACGCGCAAAACTCAGAAACTACTAGAAAAACTTCAATATTTTTTTTTAGTTTTACTGCTTAGGTACTTGATCCTTATCTAAAAAACGAATGAATGACATCTTCGTTTAATATATTTTTATTAAAGTTTTAAAATACTACGATTGTTATAGGCAGTACACGTTCAGAGTTGTTTGTTTTTTTTCCTTGCTGTAGTGAAGGGACAAGCGGTATGGTGCTTATGTTTTTTTTCCTGTGTCTATAAAGATAATAAACGACTCAGGCGAAGTTAGTTACCAGTTAAAAATATATTCGTAGCAAATTCACACATTAATTTTACAGATGGCGACACATCCTATTTTAATTAGCTCCCACATCGAATCGCACATGCACGTGAGCTATCGTAAAGTAAGCGGAATGAGCGAAAGCGCAGGGAGGCGCTTATAACTTACCGGTCGGACAGGAGCGGTTTATCGCTAGCGAGCGTGCTTCCCGACCCATTCCTGCCGCGTCAACCGCAACGGTTTACGATCCAGCCATTAATGATATGCGGTAACGACCGGGAAGAGAATCGATTCAAGACCCGTTTTACTATCGCTGTTATTAAAAGTAACGTTCGTTTTGACGACGATTTCAGATCATTCCAATTTTATATACATCGAGCCCACTGAACTTCAAATTGCAATATTCAATTGAAGAATTGGAATACCAATTTTAAGCGTTTTTTGTAGAGCAAATAAATTATTGAATGCTAAGAAATATGATTAAAAGTCTTCCAAGGATATATTTAAGTTAAAAAAAATTTAATAAGCTGTGTATATTATGTAGTGTAGCGTTCAAATATTGTAGAGTTACGTAGAAACAATTGAAGGCGTGAATCGAGTGGACGAATTTAATATGCAATATTTTTGACGTGATAACGTCTTATAAATCGATCAACGCCGGTTGCACGCACGAAAAAGCATGACAAATTGTCACGTTACGCCTGAGCTGACCGTGCAAGCGAGAGCGTGGAACAAACGAGAAACGCAATCAGCCTAAGCGTTCGGTTTGTGACGCATCTATCTTATATATATAATATAGAAAAATTCAATTTTTAAAATATGCTTTTTTTTCAATGTTTTCTTATGACGTTATCACGTAAATTTATTGTCTGTAACCGACTTTACAGATAACCAATTTTTTTTCTTCATTTTATAACCTAAATAAAATTGTTATGTCTATGTATACTAGATACATATTCTGTTTTTACAAGGTTCGCGCCAATAGGCTTACCTATTAAAAGAAATAAAAGTATGCAAACTATCTAATTTGTATAATTTAATGAAAAATATAATCACAATTGTGTAAAATTACCAATATTTCACATATCACTTTCATTCATTCATGTCTAAAATTGCTTTTATGTTGGCAAATTGTATTTAAAATATCGACTCGCAGTGGCTGTTGGTGAACTTAGATTCCAAATCAATTAATATCAGTCGAGCCCCTCTGCTCTCATAGCACCAGTAAATTAATTATATAAAACACCAAAGATAAAATACCCAAAACGAATTCAATATCGAGACCTTACAGTTATCGCTATGTTTATATGCTATGTTATCGCTACGTAATTATTCATAATCTGAGATAAGCAGATACAGCAAGTATATGTAACGTGACCTATTATCAGACAATAGATACAATACACTATCGCGTCACGTATATACAAAATTTTTTTTTATCCGGCAAATACGGTCTTGCCTGACATATTGAAATTAAAATAACAATAACACCTTATGACAATTAATTATATATCGTTTAAATTAATAATGACTAATTACATACAAAATGTAACTTTTCAGTTCTGCTGAGCACATCTTATAGAATAAATACATATTTCAACGTTGTGACGTTATATTATGCCTTATTTTTTATGAATAAGATGTATATAATTGCAATATTCTAGAAATTACGCCTCTCTCTGTGTATACGCCACAAACGAATGTAACTGTATATGTCTATTATGTTGTAGTAATTAAAAAGTATGTTATGTATAATGAAAAGGGGGGTGTAAGGGGTGTCGAATAAGATCTAAGACTTGAGACACCAAATCCAACCTCACCTGCACGTGGTGCACCCTGCTGAATAACGAACGAGGCAATGACGAAAGCGGGGTGGTAGGGTTTTACAGCCTGACTGGGTCGCAACCACCGTATATATGGCGAAAAAGCCCGTCATCGTGATTCGTTTCTGCAGGTCGCGTTTCGGGATCAGACTGTGCATATCCAGCTTCTCGCAGACCGGCGTAACTGCGGCGACCGGCGATGGATAGTGTATCACTCGGTGGTCGCCATTGTTTTTGGATTGTACTGTGCTTACCATCAGGCAGAGTGCAGTCATTTTCCCGTGCTAAAATTAAAAAAAAAGATTAACCAGATCGAGTTTCTTGTCGTTCCTTCTCGATGACTGGATTGTTTTCCGAAATTGAATAAAGACTATTTTGATTTCATTTGTTTTGATTTGAAATATACTATTAACAAGACTAGACTTGAATGAATCTTGAAGAAGACATTATTCTCAGATTACAAAATAAGTTCTTATACAACACAGATTATAAACAAACGGACATGCATAATACTAGATATCATAAACATATTATATAGAGATAACCTGTATCTCTTGATAAAACAACTAAAACGTCACGATAAATCGAATATATCGATGTAAAGTGCGCAGAACATGTGATGTATGATAAACTATTAAGCATTACCTTCGACCATGACTATTTTAGTCCTCTGTATGAAAGTATAATAGATAGTAACAAAAAAATAATCGGTGCAAAGATAATTAACAAACTTAGTTGCCAGTAAATTTGTTAAAAATCACCAAGCAATTATACGTATGTTCTTACAGCACTTAAAGATAATTCCATCTATACTTAGCATGTTTTTTTTTTATTGTTGCATGGCAAAGTGACTGTACTTTGCCTGATGGTAAGCACAGTACAGTCCAAAAACAACGGCGACCACCGAGTGACACACTATCCATCCCCGGTCGCCGCTGTCATGCCGGCCTGCGAATAGCTGGATATGCACAGGCTGATCCCGAAACGCGACCCGCAAAAGCGAATCACTATAACAGTCAGGCTGTAAAACCCTACCACCCCGCTTTCGCCATTGCCTCGTTCGTTATTCAGCAGGGTGCACCACGTGCAGGTGAGGTTGGCTTGGGTGTCTCAAGTCTTTTGATGTTATTTGACACCCTTTACACCCTGTTACTATTCTTAAGCCACGTCGTTAACATTAGGTGAGATTTTGATTCGTAATATCCTAACGGTCTAGAGATTTGACTGGTGGAATGTCAATTCGATGTCCGGAAGACCGAACCCCGGCATACATGAACATTTTCTTCGGAATACGCGTACATTTACACATTTAAATTGGTAACTTTATCGGTTTACGGTAAATGAAAGCATCGTGAGGAAATCTGATTTGAAAAATGTTCTTGTAGTGCCACCAGGAAAAATTTAGAACTGTGGATTTCTCGGAGCTTGATATCGCCAATGAACCGTAGTGATTATGTCTATATCTTCCTTCTGGTAGAGAGATATATATGACCCTGCAGTATGTCTCTTATAGGCTAATATAAAGTACAGTAGAGCAAGATAAAGATTGATACCAAAAAAATAAAGCTAGAATGATTGGAAATAGATTTTTCACAAAGAACCCTGGGCTAGGAGTTTTTGACGGGATTTTGGTCTGTCATGTAGTCGATTTTATATTTTATTCAAAATCTTGTGTTACTTGACTCTATATTGTGTAAAATTGGTGGTGTTTTATGTAATATAGTATGTTTATTGTGCATAAGTGAAGTGAATGGACCACGGACCATGAATTCTGAGATGCCACAAAAACTCTATGGAAAGTTCTAACAAGATGGCCACCATCTTGTTAGTTCGTTGTAATTATATCAAGAAACTTGTAATATCGATACTCACTTGACAATGGCAGTAATAGTCTACTAGAAGACTGGTTGCCAAAAATAAAATAGAAGAAGGACTTGTAATACTATTAACTACTCGACAATGGCAGTAGTAATCTAAAAGATAGGTTGTCAAAATTAAAGATTAAAAAAACCCTGGGCTAGACGACTGAATTACATACACACGTAGTACTAGGAGAGAAGATAAGGAAAGTGTTATATTCTAAGAACCATTATGTGACAATTTCTTAATACTATCCAAACATCCAATTATTTCAAGGTCATGGTAAATCTTTCATAAGGAAAATCAAGTAAACGTGCTATCAAGAACGCCTATCAAGAATTTATTTGGACTTCTACAATATTATATATTAAAACATTGCCATTTATGATGTCATGTCAGCTCTTTAAAAATAAAGCTGTTAGGTATCCCAGTTGTTAGTTTACATTTTCCTGTTATTGTAAAGATTAATCGCACAATTTTTACATGTATACTAGGACGTCAATTAAGAATTTTATATGTAATTTTAAATGTAGTCTTAACAACGCTATTGTGGGTCAATTGTTGTGGATATATAAATATATGTGGATATATAAAGCTGATATCTACAGATATATAGTAGTGTTCCTAAAAGCTTCCGAAAATAAATTTAGAGCAATCAAAAGAAGCCTTTACAAAAATATTCAATTATTAATTAAAGTACTTACCTAAGATGCCATTGGGGACTAGAATGCAATATCGATTACAAGGTTATCATTGCATGTTATATACACGATCTATGATCTTTTATTAATCTAAGGTTAATTATTTTTTAAGTAATCAAATACACATATCCATTATTTTACTTTCAAGTCCATCTTAATTGATTTATTATACACCTTTTGCTATACATACAATTCAATGTATATACCTAATCTTGAAACATAAATTTAAGATCTTAACTAATATGATACATGCGAAAGTAAGTTTTTTTGTTTGTATCTTACATTTTAACGCCTTAAATACTGAACTGAGCGTTATTTTGCATACGCGTTATGAGGAGTACAAAAAAGGATATACGGTACTTTTCTTTGACAAGAAGGTAGTGTTTTCGAGGGTTAGCTCAAACCTACATTAACGCGAGCAAAGCCGCGGACAAAATCGTGTCTTAACTATAGAATCAAATGCCGACTTTACAAAAAAATAAAATAATAGTCGCCGAATTTCCTTGAAATGTAACGTCTTGTCGAACTATAACATCTGCGGTTAAGGTTTTCACAAAATAGTTCCGTTAATCGTATAATTATTGCAATGACTTTCCAACAAACTAATATATTAATAGACTATAATATTTCTTGAACTACAACAATTTGAAGAGTTATAGAATCTGCGCAAGGTTCGACCATAAGAGCACCATCTCCACACTTATTTCTGTCACAAAACAGCAGTACTCACACTACGGGGTTTCGATTCGTAGGGTTTGGGTGGCAACATATACTGGGCACGTAGCGTCCCAACATAGTTTTAATGTACAAAACCAATTATCATAGTCAATTATCAATTATCATCAACCCACGACTATGGTCCTATTGAGATTGGTTATATACAGTCATATACTGCAGTGTCTACCTAGCATTAAATGGATTGCTTGTCCATAAAAAAAGGAAAACAGGATTTGTATACTTTTCCAATATCGTCAACTAGATCGAGATATGTCAAATACCAACGAAATGATAACTATGCTCCATCGATAATAATAGAGAAAAGGTAAAAAAAACTTAGTAATAAGTGTAATATCTGCTGGTACATATTTAGGATGTAACATATAAGAGTAATACATATAAGTCAGATAGAAATAAACGTCTAAACTCACCATAAAATGGGTGTAAATTTCACAAAGGCTTCGGCGGTGACCGCAACGTCCCTTGCGAAAGTTTATCAAGAACAGCAAATCACAATTAATTGTGAATACTTGCAAGTTAATAACGAAACGAAGACCTTTCCGCATTGAGGTGTATACTCATCACTGAGCGAAAAACCTTCCTACCGGCTATCTGTGAGATAATAGCAGATTAGACAAAAATACAATCGTACGTGATAAACGTAATCATAGTTCTGCCTTTAATCGTAATCAGTGATATATTTATGTTAATGGTATATATAGCTTAATCAATTCCTGCGCATTTGATGTAGAAATAGTCTATATAGATAATAATAATAATGTTTTTTATTTAAAACAAAACTAAAATGACAAAGACGCAATTATACAAGTAGTGAGTGAGGCTTGCAATAAATGTAAGAGTAAAAAATAATATAAATATAATGAATTACATAACCTCTATATGAGGTATATCATTATATGCTGGATGTTGAAATGTATTGTTAATTAGGTAATATATAGCCAATGACATTTTTAAATATATAAATTCAATAATGAAATCATGCTACGTACAATCCGGATTACACATATTTCAATAACTTTTTAAATAAAGTGAACTATAACAAAATTAATGTATATTTCCTACATGTAGTGCGCATTTATAAAAAAATGCTTGCTTGCTTAAAACTGATCAATAGATAAGTATAGGAGAGATTCACTTTTTGTGTCTGTGTGTGCATTTAGTTCTTCTAAAGTACACAAATAATTTTGAAACGGTTTACGCTATCATAGAAAAATTAAGTCCAGAAGGTTTAATGTTTCATATATCTATATTATATTTATTAAAAATAAAGTCGATGTATTGTAATGAAAAATATTTTTAGAGCGCTAAAGTTACATTAACACTGGTTACGCCATTATTAGAAGCAACAAAATAATATCGTACACAATTGTATATATTAATCAAGTCTATTCTGCCCCAATTGTTAACTAAAGATAACTCACAATAACTACTCTTATCGTTTACATATGAATGAAGAATAATGGGTTATTTGAGAAACTATTTTAACCAATATGACTAAACCAACCTTATGATTTAACCAAAACTGACTTTATCAGCGTGTTATTTAATGAAATATCGTCGAAGATGAAGCAAATTGTAAATTACGCACCACGAAAAGAAGTTGTTTAGACTTAGAAGACTCTTACCGTGTTATTACAAAAAAGTTAAATACTTATTAAATACTTGGTTTAAAAATGTTTCCTAATAAAAGCCCCGCGCTCGCCCGAGGCAAGTTCGCGTTATCCTTTTTCACAAGTCTAACCTAACGTAACCAAAGCGACACAAAAGAACAAGATAGCGAACGTTCAGCGACCGCGGTGCATTTAATATGAGACCATTTTAAAGCCAGGGTTCAATACGTATTTAACTTTTTTGTAATAACACCGTTCGACTTTAAAAAACTGATAATGTCAATGCGATAATAATTGATCTGAGAGTATACATGTATCTTATCTCTTGGACACTTATGACGCCACATTAGTAAGTTATATCATTCTGGAACCGGGCAGATTGCTACTATATACACTATATTTTGAAGCGACGATGGCCCAGTGGTCCATATGAACCAGAAGTTTCGGTGAAAGAAAACTTTATGATGAAACTATGGCATGTTGGTATCAGGTATCAGTATCAGGAACAGGTGGGTCACTTGATGTTAAGTGATCACCATCATCCATAGACATTTGCAATACCAGAAGAGTCGCAAGTGCGATGCCACCCTGTGTTTGGGGAAGAGGGAGTGGGGAAGGAGGGAGGGGCAGGGAGATGGGTTATCCGGTACTCTCACTGACCGAACGAAACGCAACAATGCACTGTTACTTCACGTCGGATTTCTGAGAGAGGGTGGTAGTACCCCGGGCGAGCCGACCCATTCATGCTGAAACCAGTAATAGTTTCAGCGTGGCTCTACCACCTTTGTTAAGTAATTGTACTCACAACCACACAGATTTCTAAATTGGTACTACCATGTTACAACAGATGGCAGTAGAACCGTTATATTTTGAAAATAATGGAAACGAAGCTACGAGCAAAAGCTAGTTCTTCGTCATTATACCGCTGGAAAAACTTTCTCGTGTAAATTTAATATCGCCGATATCTTAATCGATTTAAATGGCCTGATCATATACAATACAAGAGCTTATGGCAATAAATGGATAACTATATATGTAATTTAATTTATCGTTTTTGCCAAGAACTGAAACGTCTATTGCCAAGGGAAATAATCTCTATTTACGATCTCAGCAAAGCAGTCTGCAGTGATGTGACTATGATTAAAGTATGTACAAACGGTCGCAATGTGTTTGTATATTATATATACTACATAAAACTTATTTTATTAAACTAAGTCAACATATCCTTATAATATAGGTAATACCTATCGTTATAATATAGGTTCGGTCTTATGATTTGATCGTAAACTACCGTTGCAAAATACCAAACTATTAAATCTACACGCATAAATAAGATGGACGTGTCTGTTGTTTGTGTAAGCTGTTGTCCTAAACCGCTGAACTACGATGCGTGTTTTAGTAACCATGTTTTTTTTTAATGTTCGTTTAGTACACTGTATGATGTTAATAACAAATATAATATCATTATTGAGCACATTACTTACAGATGAAATTTGAAATGTATTATTGACATATTTATTGCTTGTGTAAAATTAAATTCCTTTAAGGGAAATTTGGTGACTATCGAATTATTATAAGGGCACCGTTTTTTCATCGTGAGTTACAAAATTCTTAGGAAAGTTTAAGGAGAAGTCTTATCGAGTTTTTCTTTTCACAATGAGAGGTATTTTTTCCGAAAGTATGTTTATTTAACCTTGACTTTAAACCAGTAAGAGTTTACAAGGTTTCATCGTTTTAATTTCGACCACGAGGCCATATGCCTGTTGTTAAAATATTGGTATGTCGGCTATAATCGAGTATCAAGAGTGTAGTCATTTTATTAGAGTTAGAGTGGGGCAGTAACGGCGCTTTTATAGACTTTTTTTATGTTATAGGAGGCAAACGGACAGATGGTTCACCTGGTGTTAAGTGATCACCACCGTCCATAGACACTAATAACAGCAGGGAGTCAAAAGTGTGTTACCAGCCTGTGTTTGGGGGAAAGGGAGGAATGGGGGAGAGGAGAGAGGAAGGGAGGTGGGCCTCCGGTGCTCTCGCTGACCGAACGAAACACTCTATCTAAACTATCAAATAAGCCGAGTACATAAATACGCAAACCTGCATTGTCATCGTTATTTCCTGAAGGTTCTCCATCTTCCTTATTTCCTGAAACAAGAACAATATGTTCAATCATTTATAATCTACGTTCAAACTGATAATCTATCGTCAAGCGTCTATCACGCGTTATAATTTTCACTAAAGTCTAACTAATAACTGTGTATATGCCGTTGTAAATAACATGTAGAACTAACTAACAATCGCACAGGACTTCGTTTGCGTTAATTATCATTAAATACAAAACTTAAGAATTATAAAATACAGTCTATGATACTCATGGGGAGCTTTCTATAAATGAAGAAACTATCAGAATTAGATTAATCGTTCTAGAGTTTACAAAAAAAAAAACAAAGTTGTAAAGTTTGTAGTTTGTAGTTTTGGGGTGTAAGGGGTGTCGAATAACATCTAAGACTTGAGACCCCCAAGAGACACGTGGTGCACCCTGCTGAATAACGAACGAGGCAATGGCGAAAGCGGGGTGGTAGGGGTTTACCAGCCTGACTGGGTCGTAACCACCATGTATATGGCGGAAAAGCCCCACATAGTGATACGCTTCTGCGGGTCGCGTTTCGGGATCAGCCTGTGCATATCCAGCTTTTCGCAGGCCGGCATGGCAGCGGCGACCGGCGATCGATAATGTGTCACTCGGTGGTCGCCGTTGTTTTTGGACTGTACTGTGCTTACCATCAGGCACAGTTCAGTCATTTTGTCGTGCTACTATAAAAAAAAAAATATGTAGAACTAACTAACAATCGCATAGGGCTTCGTTTGCGTTAGTTATCATTAAATATACAACTTAATAATTATAAAATATAGCCTATGATACTCATGGGCAACTTTCTGTAAATGAAGAAACTTTCAGAATTAGATTAAACATTCTAGAGTTAAAAAAAAAACAATTTTTACTTCTTTGTATTCATATTATAGATTAGTAAATGACCATTTTCTATAGTTAATTTTGTTTACGAAATGTGTTCTTATTACTGAAACAAAAGGACGCCTATGTAATGTTGAAACATTGAGATATGACATGGCTTATGAAAACGGAAGAAAATCAGCTTCTCTAATTTTCGTGAGGCATACGGTCAACGAAAGAGTTCTTTATAATACTTATATTTTCTCGCAGAAAGTACGTTCATGTTCATAAATTAAATACTAAGCTTTGATTATGATATATACATCGAAATCATTTAGATTATCAGCCATTTTATTCTAGAAAGATAATTGAAATGTTTCATTTATGAAAATATCCTGGCACCGACTTGTACTAAAAAGGGTTCGTCATGATAGTCTGTTGCCTAATTGTACCAAATCGCATTTAAACAGAACACCCCTGTAGATATCAATTTAAATGAAGTGGATAGTAATTGAATAGGGTTGTTATTAGATCTTATTTAATTAAGCACCACTCAATAATCAATATCGTTTTTATAGAATCACGAAACATGTAGTGGGACGTAAAAGGATAGAATATATAGGTTTGTTACGAAGTAGCATGATAGAAATAGCAGAAGCATTGTTTATAACGCTTTTTACTATATTTAAAAATACTCGAATAAGAGTATACTAACAAGGCAATAATATAAGTTTTATAAATATAGGTAATTGTTATTTATAAGATTGTCTTAATGTTGAAGTTGTAGAAAAAAAATGTAATGTCTCTAACAAAAGTACATAAGGTACTTAAAAAAAACAATCTTTAATATTCTTGTCTATTTTCTGTTGTATGTCTGTTTGATGTGAAATTGAATGGTATAACTGTTCGTTAACGTATATTACAGCCCACGTTTCATTACCATAGGTCAGAACTGGTCTTACGATTGTTACATAACTATACAAATAAATAAAATTGTAGTTTATGTTTATAATAACAAAATAACAATTTTTTACAAAATTTATCTGCAAGTGTATACGATACATATAACATAAAAAAAAAACCATTTTTAACATGTTTGTATGTCTGTTTGTTCCAGAAAATCTCCGAAACAGTTGGAGCTATTTTGACGCAACTTTCACTGTTATATAGAATAACTTAGGCTATTTTTATTTTAGAAAAAAAGTGATTTTGCGCAAATATAATAAATTAACGAAGCCGGTTCCAGTACTGCGAGGTTACAATAAACCACACTTTTTGCTATATTCTATACGGATGAAGTCGCGGGTAATAGTTAGTACCTAAATATATTATTATACCTATTTTGTACTATTGTTTTTAATTTATTATCCCTGATACACCCACCAATTTTCGTGATTATATTAAAGAATGACTAATAATAAATCTCATAATTATATTTCATTTGCACATTGTCATGAAACTGCCATAATTAGAAGAAATCAACGGAAGTTTGGAAAATTCCAAAGTCTCCAACATTACTCGGACAAGCTAGAAGGTTTGCGTTGTCAGTTTTGATAAAAATAAGTAGGTACGTGTGTCTACCACACGAAACCGCGATATAGGCATTTGATTACACTTCAATATTGGACACACGAATATACGAATTTTTACGGAGCGGCTACAAAACCGATTGATATTTATATTTATTTGGTCGGTTATCTTATCAGCGAAACCTTGATACACGCCTGCGTCTGATGACGTAATTCTATACCTTATGTTTTTATAGTACTAACGAGATAAAATATTAATATGTAATATATAAATATCTATTTATTATTAATACTAACTACCAGACCGAGCAGACAGAGTCAATTATAGATATCACATTCTCTATAATATCAGGAATTCCAGAAGTTACTAAATATTCATATATTGCTTTTACATAAAAAATCAAATGGTGATGGTCGAGTGATTTGACCAATGGCACCAGTGATATCATATACACAGGCTGAAAGTTTAGACAGTAGCAATATTTATGGAGGATAGTCTGCACTCGATTTTCGTCCTAAATCAATATATAAAATAGGTGCTTAATATTTGACCTAATTATCTATGTTAAAGCACAGTGTCAATGACCATCGAGTGATTTCACTTTCACTTGCAAGTGAACGTGGGAACGGTATGGAAAAAAAACAAAACGATTTATTGTCCGTTTTATTATCGAAGGTTATTAACTCCGGGTAGCTCGTTAATGTTTTGGGCAGCGGTCATTGCATCTAGATTTATTACGATTGTGTTTATACTTTTGAAAGCCTTAGAACAAACTTTAACTCAGACTCTCTTTGTTATTTATTTGTATTTGCTTTGATATTATTATTTTATGTTAAATGTGACCATGAAGTATTATATCTTAGAATACTGCGAGTGTTTATCCTTTCACCTGGTATACTAATTTAAATCGTTAACAATATCGGTTGACGGTGAAGTAAACATAGCGAGGAAGCCTCTGCCTAAGAAATGTTCTTGTATTACCACCTTATGTGGGAAAATATACAATAAAAGAGAGAATTAGTTATAGGCCTTATCATCTCTAACAGATGATTCAAGTAGCATTCTGGCGGCACTTTCGTAGGTGGCTGACAAAACCGAGGAACGAATTGCTCGGCCGCAAATTCGGCAAGTATGTACATCTGTACCCCCGAGTGAACGGGAGTAGAGGCCTCCTACTCCTTACTCGTGATGCCTCATACCTTTTTCATCCAGTTGTCGAAACCAAGCCGTGTCGGCACACTGGCTGCTTGGGATGTTAAATGCAGCCACGTCACGTTTAGTGCAATCTTTAAAGCGGAGCATAGGTCGACAAACAAACCTCTGTGCATGTTCAACCTCTCCAAGCAGTATATGCCTTGGCAAACGAGTTCGCTCCATTCGACGCACATGTCCTAACGTAGTCTTATCTTTTTGAGAATAGTGGTAATGCTAGGAAGCTGTGCCTCACTTAAAACGGATTCTTTGAAGACATCGCAAATGAAATATGTTCAGTCGACGTTCTTGTTTTGTGTATGTTATTCAGGATTCCGCTCCGTATATAAACATACTTAGGACACATGACTACTAGATAAGCACTTTTGTTTTCACAGTACGGTGTCTATAATCCCAAGCACTTCTTGCACGACATTTACAGAACGTAGAGGCTCCTTTACAAAATAGAATTAACGTGGTTATTGTGCCATACCTTCCTTCTGGAAGATGTTTATAATTCTGCAGTGGGTCTCTTACAGGCAGGTGTGATGTGACATAAAATAAGTTAATTTGACTGATTCATGAAGTAATTAATAATCCCTGAACATTATTATTATTACTACTGATTACTGAGTAATTATTACTACTGATAATAATGATTCATAATTCTCGTAATTAGTATTTATTACGCATCGCAATCCGGTTTAATAGATGGAAAGTAGTTCAGTATTATTACATATTGTTCGCTGTACTGTGGCATCTTGTTTAAGGTATGTATAAATAATTTATAATGTCTTGACCGCATTTGGTGCTTATAATAAATGCAAATACTCATCTGAATATCGCACCCGTTAATCCATTCGTGTTTCTCAGAATACTAAGCTTTTTTTTTATATAATAGGAGGCCATGGAACGGGTGGGTCACCTTATGTTAAGTAATCACCACCATCCATAGACATTTGCAACACCAGAGGAGTCGCAAGTATTATTGTACATACAAGTAGAATTTTACAACTTACGTCACCAAATGAAGACGTTGCTTTCTATTAGTAAAATAATTTTCAGAATCGGATCAGCAATCCGAGATATATCCAGATACTCTAATCTGTCATCTATCTACACATATAATAAAAATGAAGTGTCTCTATATAATATTAAAATATATTTTTTTACTGATTAGGTATGAAAGTATACACACTACTGATAACAAAAATGCATTGTTTTTTTTTATACTTTGTCTGTCTGTTTGTTCCAGGTAATCTCCAAAACGGCGGGACCGATTTTGACGGGAATTTCACTGGGAGGTAGCTAAAATTACAGCGGATTACTTAGGCTAATTTAGACTAGCTGTGAAGTGTCTTCGTCTGCAGTACTATCTCCAGAACGGTTGAACTGATCTTCACGAAACTTTCACTGGCAGATAGCTGACCTTATAAAAAGTAATTCAAGCAATTTTAGCTTATACTGACTGTTAACCGTGGCTTCGCCGGCTGTGCTATCACCAAAACGGTTACACCGATTTTCATGGGACTTACACTGGTAGATAGAAAACCTGATAAAAAGTAATTGAGGTTATTCTATTTTGGACTAGCTGTTACCCGCGACTTTGTTTTCATGAAATTTAGCAAAATTTCAACTCATTCTTTATTTTTAATAAGAGAAATAATTATCAGCTTATTGTCCCTAATAAGAACTTAGATTATAAACTTATTACGTAATGAATTCCATAATACAATTTCTTGCGGAACAGACAAGCGTTTAATTTTTGTATAGTCACAAAATCTTAATTATTATGGCAATATATATTATGTAAATGTAAATCTTAATAATAATATTTAAAGTTATTGTTTCATTAATTATTTATACAGTGTAAGTGAGCACTGAGTTAGTTATATGGTGGATTAAGATTCTAAATATGTTGTTGATGATAAACTTCTTTTGACGCACTATCTAATATATGCGTTACATGTTACTGTAAGTAGCATACGTGTCGTACTTACAATTGTTTTAAAGAGCATTTCTATAATTGTACATGGTCTCACCATTGTATATATCTTTAATACAATTTAAAAAACGCGTACGGAGCTGCGAATACAACTAGTATATAATAAAAATGTAAGTTGAACGTGTATGTAATTTTCAGATTTTTGTGAACAAAATAATTATTTCAAGTGACTTTGAATAAGTAAATAAATGCATTTAAGTAAATTTTTAATGTGTCTGTCTGGCTGTTTGTTTATTTGCGTATGTGCATCAAGTACGTTTATGAGGAAACATCACCTGGTACATCATAAAGCACACCCCCGAGTTTATACATCTTTAAATTCTAAATCTATTGGAAATATATAGGCTACATTTTTTTAGTTTTATTTTTAAACTCCTGATTCTTATGTAGTTTCACGATATCTTAATTTAATATAAATTTATTAAAGTATTAAGGTAATATAATTTGTATAAGCACTACGCTTTAAACAATGTGTGAAGTTGGGCAAGCGGTGAGGTGTGCATACGCAGGAATGAGAAGTAAACTGATAATATTGATAAGAAAGAAATTTGTAAGCAAAGGATACTCTTGTCTTAATTTTTTTGTATGTGTACATTCAATATATTTATTGATCAGAAAAGAATTGAGAACAGGAACATAATAGATTAGCTATAACGTACATGCAAATGTAAATTTTGTTGCCGTTGAAAAGTGGAGCTAGTGGTGTGATGCGCATGCAAAGGACAATGCTAATGAAGTTGAGGGTATCAACTAGGGATTTTATATAAATGAACTATGAAATAATGATAAATTAAGTAAGATAAGCATAAAGAATATGCGACAATTATGCTACTTTCAATTGAATTATAGGGATTAGAGCTCAGTGGCTCGGACAACGCGTGGATTAACACAGGTTAGAGTCCTAATCATTACATAGTATAAAACAAAGTCCTCAACCGCGTCTGTCTGTCTGTCTGTTCGCGATAAACTCAAAAACTACTGAACGGATTTTCATGCGGTTTTGACCAGCGGATAAAGTGATTAAAAAGGAACGTTTTAGTGTATAATTTGTCAGGGTTTTTTTTATAATCAAGACAGGACAACGTCTGCCGGGCCCGCTAGTAAGCCTATATTTCAGTGAAGGAAAAACAAGACAATAAAAAAATAGCCGCACTATTAACTACCATTCTATAGTTGAAAATTTGTCAACGAAAAGCGCGTTTCAAAGCGAATCCCTTTGGATCTTGCGTTTTGTTACCACATTAGTTAAGACTGTGGTCAAATATTAAATCTAAAATGTATAAATTAAATAATCGCTGTTGTATCCTCACCTTCAGATAACTAGTTATCGGCCAGTATCATATCAACGTACGTTTATCTCAGGCGCACCTGTTAATACACACTCATACAAAACTTATTTAATATCGCACAAAAAGCCAAACGAATTCATTTTTAGCAACGCGCGTAGCAAGGTGCAGATTTCACTATTTTTTTTATGTCATATGTGGCAAACGAACATGTGGGTCACCTGATGTGAAGTGATTACCACCGTCCATGGATACGAACAACACCAGAGGAGTTGCAAGTGCGTTGCCACCCTTTGGAGGGAAGGGTTAGGGGAGGGAGAGGAGAGAGAAGAGGGGAGGGGAGACATCCGGCGCTCTCACTAACCGAACGAAACGCAACAATGCAAGCACTATTACTTCACGTTGGTTTTCTGTGAGAGGGTGGTACTACCCCGGGCGAGCCGACCGATTCATGCTATAACCAGTAATAGTTTCAGCGTGGCTCTACCACCATAAATTATATATAGGTACATGTATACCTAACACGTATCCGACATATAACTAACATCAAATTAAATGTATTTTATTTATACTATCTATATACATATACTTACTTAGTCTGGCCATAAATACTGTTACAATTAAAAATAAACAAACTAGTACATTTGATTTTGGAATCTGTCATTTTTATATGATTATTCATTTTCTCATTTTGGCGCCAATACATTGTACAATATTTTTCAATATTAAAATGGGGTGGGGTGATAAAGAGAACCGAATCGCTGTGATTTCATTACACAAAGTAGGTATGGGGCCAAATGCAATATTTAAAACTCTCTATACGCTTGGTATTAGACCATGTTCAATAACCAAGAATGGTCCTTCCAGCAAGATTCAACGCCAAATCATAAAGCAGTCTTGGTTGGAAACGAACGTTTCGGACTTCATCAGAACTGAAGACTGGCCTTCGTCTAGTCCCGATCTTAATCCGCAGGATTAGGATTTATGGTCAGTTTTAGAGAGTACGGCTTGCTCTAAACGCTAAGTCCCTAAAACAATCCGTACGATTGGCAGTGAAGAATTTTCCCATGGAAAGTGTGCGTGCTTCTATTGAAAACTGGCCTCAACGTTTAAAGGACTGTATTGCAACCTGTGGGACACCACTTCGAATAAGTTTTTATATTTTAAATTATTTTATATTTATGTATTAAACTAACACACTGTAAAAGTAATAAATGTTATTTGCAATAGAAAATATTTTTGTTCTTTGTTTCATTATTTATAACAAAACTATGTATATAGATAGTATAACGAAAATACAGTAGTTATAAGGCTCAATGAGATCAAAGTATGACCATTTTAATGCGGAATACTTCGTAAATGATTTGGAGTCATATTTTTTGGATTTCATTAAGCCTTTGTCATTATTTTTTCGATTTACTTTGGTAGACAGTTTTTACCGCCAATTAAAACTAAAGACGTGCAATGAAGCTGCTAAAACTTAATAATTATAAAATATTGTTCAGCGCCATCTAGTGTCAAGTTAAAGTACAGTAGAAGGTATAGGAGCATTCTCCTTAAGAATACACTTAGTCCTGTCAAAATTCAAAATAATCGGACTATGTTGAAATATATCGATCTTGGATATATAAATATTCATTATCATATATGGACTAGTTGATTCCCGCGACTTCGTCTGATTTGTTTATTATTTTAACAATATATCTAATGTATAGAGGAGAAAACTTATGTCCGGGTTATGCACCTACGCGTTGACGGCCTAGTGCGTATAAAAAATTTAATTTCCTAAAATTTCAATAACTTTATATTAAATGGAGCTATCGTCATAATTTGTCTTTTAGATATTTAAGGGGCTTTTTGAAGCGATGATGACTTTTTATTCTTTTTATGTCAAAAGGCGACAAACGAACAGATGTGTCACCTGATGTTAAGTGATCACCACCGTCCATGGACACTAACAAAACCAGAGGAGTCTCAAGTGCGTAGTCAGCCTGTGTATGGGTAGGGAAAGGAGAAAGGAAAAAGGGAAAGGAGGTGATCCTCCGGCGCTCTCACTGACCGAACGAAACGCAACAATGCAAGCACTGTTAATTCACGTCGGTTATCTGTGAGAGGGTGGTACTACCCCGAGTGAGCCGATCCATTCATGCTGAAACTAGTAATAGCTACAGCGTGGCTCTACCACCTTCTGAATTACTGAACTTAATTGATAGCTTATTTAAATACCGCGTCGATGAACGTTGGTTCTAATCCTAGTAACTAGGTCGGAGCTTTCGGTGAAGGAAAACGTCGTGATGGAACTTTTTTTTTTAATGTAGCACGGCTTAATGACTGCACTTGATGGTAAGCACAGTACAATCCAAAAACAATGGCGAGCATCGAGTGACACACTATCCATCGCCGGTCACCACTGTCATGCCGGTCTGCGAAAAGCTGGATATGCATAGGCTGATCCCGAAACGCGACCCGCAGAAGCGAATCACTATGACAGGCTTTTTCGCCATATACATGGTGGTTGCGACCCAGTCAGGCTGTAGAACCCTACCACCCCGCTTTCGCCATTGCCTCGTTCGTTATTCAGCAGGGTGCAACGTGGAGGGCGTCCGTGTCAGGGTGGGGACCCGGATGAAGTATCTGGGCCTCACCCTGGACGGACGCTGGCCGGTTCGAGCCCCACTGTAAGGGGCCTCGGACCGCGCATAGTCAAGGCGG
>MU158739.1:0-58002 GCA_015888305.1 Antheraea pernyi | reverse complement strand
ATAGTGATTCGCTTCTGCGGGTCGCGTTTTGAGATCAGCCTGTGCACATCCAGCTTTTTGGAGAGGGTCCGTGAGCGGGATCCTCAAAGTGACCCTCTCCGCCAACGGAGGACGGGCAGGAGGAGGCGGCAGTTTGACCGCCTCCTCCCACCGTAGCTGGACCTAGAGAAGATGGGTCGGGGGGCCCATCTTCCTATTGCGCAGGTCCGGCGGACGGAGGAGGCGGCCGGTGTGTACCCGGCTGTCTCCTAACAGGACGAGGTCCGGCGGCAACAATATCGCTGCTGGGCCAACCGCTGGGGCGGCACGATGAAGTCTATAGAGATCTCGTCCCGCCCCAACTTAGCGGTAGACGTACACCGTGGGGTTTTAGTCCGTGCGAGACGGACATAACCCACCCTTTCCCACGGGAGGGTGGTGTATCCATAAGGGATTTCCCCACGTAAAAAAAAAAAACCATATGCAGGTGAGGTTGGCTTGGGTGTCTCAAGTCTTAGATGTTATTCGACACCCCTTACACCCCAATAGTATATTATAATTGTAGGGCTTTTTCTAAGACCGCCTGGCTACATGCCACCATTAACTACAAAATCTGTCTTCAAACAGCTGTTGGTGTGTACTAGCAGTTGCACTTGAGACCCATTTCCCTCTAGGTTTAACGTGTTTACCATCTAGTACATCATCATTTATCATCGGATGAGATTGTGGTCTAATGCTAAACATTATAAAGTATAAAAAAATGTAAAACGAAAAAAAAAATGAACAATATCTATACAGCCACTTTTAAGTAATGCGTGATTTTACCGGTTTCAGCATGAATGGGTCGGCTCACTTAGGGTAGTACCACCCTCTCACAGAAAACCGACGTGAAGTAACTGTTCTTGCATTGTTGCGTTTCGTTCGGTCAGTTAGAGCGCCGGATACCCCACTACCCCTTCTCCTAAACGCAGGCTGGTAACGCAGTTGCGACTCATCTGGTGTTGCAAGTGTCTATGGAAGGTGGTGATCACTTAACATCAGGTGACCCACAGGTTCGTTACCTACGACGTAAAAAAAACATTCTATATATACACTAGCAAGCTTGGCAGCCGTTGTCCCGTCCTGATAATTAAAAAAATGAGTGCGTATAACCGTCACACGCGATTCAAGTAAAACTATTTAAATATTTTTGATTTTGTCAATAAATAGTTTATATATAGATTTAAAAAAATGAAAAAATAAATAAATTGAATAATAATAAACATCATGCAATAGAATTAATTATGTGTCCAATTAATATAATTAATTATATGGGCCCGTGTCCATGCTGCCATCTGGTTTCAATTTAAGTAAGTAACAAATTAAATCAAAGCTTCATTATCTGTAGTCCCATCTATCAGCTAATTCGGAACTTAAATAACACAGGAAATATTATTAGCAAGTCTTTGTTATAAAAAATATAGAAAGGTATGTACAGATTACTATGATAAGTGGTGAATTAAATTAATTATGATTTAATAGAAGTTTTGGTTATGTTTAATTAACCGGATAGTACAGAAACGTGCCGCCATATTGCCGTAACGGACTTTCATTGCATTGTCGTCCAGTTACCTCCTAGTCGCGCCTAAAGGAGTTTTACTTTTAACAAAACCTAGACAAAGTATATATATCTAAACCTTCCTCGTGAATCACTTTATCTACTGGTGAACAACCCGTGAAAATCCGTTCAGTAGTATTTCAGTTTTTTTTATATCATAGGAGGCAAACGAACAGATGGGTCACCTGATGTTAAGTGATCACCACCGTCCATAGACACTTGCAACATGAGGAGAGTCGCAAGTGCGTTGCCAGCCTGTGTTGGGGCGGGGGAGAGGAAGTGAAGAAGGAAGGGGAGGGTAGGTGAGTCTCCGGCGCTCTCACTAACCAAACGAAACGCTACAATGCAAGCACTGTTACTTCACGTCGGTTTTCTCTGAGAGGGTGGTACTACCCCGGTCGAGCCGACCCATTCATGCTGAAACCAGTAATAGCTTCAGCGTAGCTCTACCACCTACAAATTTATTGTTAACTGACAGTCAGACGTAGCAGAGGACTGTGTTTTATAACATGTAATAATGATATTTAATATAAAATAATCGACATGTATAGAATAATGAAATACCGACGGTACACGATTCTATCAAAACATCTTGATAGGCAACGGTACAGTTACGGGTGAACACCTTTCCACCTACTTACTGTCGAATAATAACGCGGCACGCGACAGGACACCGGAACAAAAGCGCAATGCATTACAAACCATCATTACACGAAGAAAAAGAAGTCAGCCAGCTGGCTTCCTACTTCCTTTCTAAACAAAACCGTGTAATACAAGAAGAACGCTTTACAATCCGGTATTTTAGGACTCGTTCATTACGAATGGGCGCGTGTTCTTATCTTTTATTTTGTTGATAGACATGTTTTATGACGCGTGCCGTGATCTCGAGATTTACAAATATAATAAATTTAATGTTAACTATACAATACTGTTTTAAAGTTATTTTAATTAGTCAGTTAATTAGGCACAATTAGTGATATTTTTGCAGTATATATAACACCATTTTCTTAATACTTTCTCAGCTTAAAAAGACAACATCTCAGTAATATAGATATGTCAATAGTTTTTTTTGCTGTTGCGTTATGTTACAACAAATTGTCGTCAATTATTCTGCTACTAGTTTATATAATGTTTTATTCGGTATTGCAATTTTTAATACTGACAGAATATTGAAATTAATTAAAAGTGATTTTAAGTTATAGCAAAGTTGAATGTTCTCTCTTTCACATTTGTTGGTTGTTATATAATGCTGTGTTTCCACGTTGCGATAACACTCTCCTACCGTTGGCAATAACGGATAACAGATAATAATCAACGAGAAAGTAGTGTTCCATCATATATTATCTCTTATGTAGAATTAATGCTTTATATTACAAGTTGTCGTGACAAAACCATTTTTACTTATCATCATAGATAGTAAAATTATTAGTTAAATTCAACATTAATAATTATATGCGAATGATACTTTATTTTAGACGAATTAATGTGATTTTATTGATATATAATTATGTAAATACTGATAAATTCGGATTCGTTTCCAATATCTCAACATTTTATAATATCGCAAAACAAGAATTGCTGTACCGCAATCAAAAACTGAGCTTATAAATATTAACCCCTCAAAAACTGAGTTCAATAATATTGCGCTCATTTATTTAGAAACGAGTTTCAAGATGTTGACGAGCCGCGCCATCTGCCGGGGGCGGCGCGCGACGTCTTCCGCTGCATTGTGCTAACACACCGGTTTGAGCACGCGCTGTTAATGCAACGTTCTTTACAACAGCGTTGGTTTATTGTCAGGTCAGACTATCAGACCTTAAGGTCAAAGGACTGGAATTATTATTTCTCTATCGCTAAAATAATAATATTGATAAACCAGATGTTTTTTCTTACTGATTCTCCTCGATGACTGGGATATTTTCGAAATCAGTGGTATTTTTTTTAAACCCAAAATTAGTACATTATATTGTAAACTAGCTTCTGCTCGCAACTTCGCCGTCGTAAAGTAGTTATTTTTGGGCTAACGCTAACTTTAACTCGCGACTTCGTTTACGTACAAGGTGAAAATATTTTTAAATATTACGTACATTGTCCCCGATTTTGAAATATTATTCATTGGCGCTACACTGCTATTAATATTAGCGTGATTATATAACCTTCTTAGATAAATGAGCTAAACAACACTGTAAGATTTTTTTAAATCGGACCAGTAGTTCCTGACATTAGCGCGTTCAAGCGAACAAACTCTTCAGCTTTATAATATTAGTATTGATGTAAATTGAGAACATATACTTATAGATGTAGTTACTATATTACTACTACTATATATACTATATTACTATATATACTACTAGCCGACCCGTGCCCACTTCGTTGGGCGGTAATACGTAAGCGTGGAATGGTTATTTTGCGCTAAAACGCAGTGGAAGCTCTGAAAAGGAAAAAAATACCTCGATTTTGCAACATTCTTCATTGCTGCTCCGCTCCTATGGGTCTTAGCGTGATGATATATAGCTTATAACCTTCCCTGATAAATGAGCTATATAACACTAAAAGAATTTTCCAAATCGGACCAGTAGTTCCTGAGATTACCCCTTACAACGTCACAAACTCACAAACTCACAAACCCACAAACTCTACCTCTTTATAATATTAGTATAGATATTACTATGTATACTATTAGATGTAGTTTTTCTTCTTGATTCTAAATATTATATAAAACTCAATATTTTACTTTGAGCGGCAGAATATTATATTATGACATTTACCTATAATGCGACCCGCGCACAGACAAGCTAATCCAATTTTCGATAGTTTTTCTTTCAAACTACTAGTCTAGTGCAATATATATCAGTGACAATGAAGATTTTTTTTTTGTAAATTATTAATTACTATTTGAACAATCCAAAGACAACATTTTTACAGACATGTAGGAGCCTAGACTGACTTGGAGAACGTGATAGGAAAAGTCGGAGTGCTTAAAATAAACATTATACATTTTGACTCCATCTATACATATAATAAAAATGTAAATCTAAAGTGTCTGTACATTTTCGATTCTCGTGAAAAAAAAGTTTACAGGTTTCTTGGAATAAGTAATAGAATACATTTAAATCATTATTAGAAATGTCTGTCTGTCTGTTTGTATGAGCACGCATCACTGCTAAAGTATCACTATAAAACCTCACTAAGAAAATCATATCATAAAAAATATACGTTAATTTTAAAAGAACACTGTTTAAAAATTGTCTTTGTTTATCTAACGGTCATTATTCGTGGCATATTCTATTCCAATAAACAATTATAACCCTCAATAGCTCGGTGGTGTCATTGGGATACGCTGGCCGCCGCCCTTGTTTGTCGAAAAGCTAAGCCGTAGTAACGGTGTTTGTACGTACAAATTTATGTCAGCCGTTACTATACTGTCACAAATCTACTTATCTACCAGAACCACGCCTTCAGTAATATTCAGTATTATTATAATCTCTACTACCGTGGACATCTGTGGAACACATTGTTTCGATTGGGAGCAATAAAGCTAGAAAACAATAAACCCTCTTTATAATTCCTTGTATAAAATTAGCCTAAAAATGTTCACTAGTCCTATAGGAATTTCTTGTGAATCTACAAAAACCTCAACAGTTAAATATGTTTCAACAAATTAGTAACAACATCAAAAAGCCGTCTCTAAGTTCCTACTAGAAATTACATTTTAATAAGCTACCAATTTTTTTCGCCTGCTCTTCTATTACGAAATATAGTAATCCAATAAGCTCCAATAAGAGTTTAAAATGAAATCAAAAGATTGTATTTATTAGTTTTGAAGTTATAGCTTCTTTTGGCGCGTTAAGGAAAAATGATGAGAGTAAATTTTTACGATGCGCGCGCACACCGTCACGTAAAACCGACACCCTGAAGTTAGCTATGGACAACATTTTGTTTCTTTGTATTTGTTGTTTGTATTAAAACTTTCAATGAATTAAATACCTTTTTTCTATTGTTAGTGTCGTTTTTTCTACAAATGTAAAATATGCCAAAATATACATTTTTTGAAAAGTTTTTCTTGTTACGCCAAAGAAGTATAACTTCTAACGCGTGTACACACACACTTTTTTTTATAGTTTATTTTGGAATATATGTTCCAAGTTTAAACAAATATATTTGACTGCATGTATGGGCAAAATTTTGCGCCCCAGTACAGATTTGTGGAATTCCTAATCTGACTGTTCTGTTTGGTCTGACTCTGGTATACCCATTAAATTTTTTTGCGTATAAAAATACAATTGAAACCGGTGACAATCGATTTGATGCAGACGAAGTTGCACGGGTCAGCTAGTAAATAAATAAATGGGTATACCAGAGTCAGACCAAACAGAACAGTCAGATTAGGAATTCCACAAATCTGTACTGGGGCCGCGCACACCGTCACGTAAAACCGACACCCTGAAGTTAGCTATGGACAACATTTTGTTTCTTTGTATTTGTTGTTTGTATTAAAACTTTCAATGAATTAAATACCTTTTTTCTATTGTTAGTGTCGTTTTTTCTACAAATGTAAAATATGCCAAAATATACATTTTTTGAAAAGTTTTTCTTGTTACGCCAAAGAAGTATAACTTCTAACGCGTGTACACACACACTTTTTTTTATAGTTTATTTTGGAATATATGTTCCAAGTTTAAACAAATATATTTGACTGCATGTATGGGCAAAATTTTGCGCCCCAGTACAGATTTGTGGAATTCCTAATCTGACTGTTCTGTTTGGTCTGACTCTGGTATACCCATTTATTTATTTACTAGCTGACCCGTGCAACTTCGTCTGCATCAAATCGATTGTCACCGGTTTCAATTGTATTTTTATACGCAAAAAAATTTAATAAACCTAAAACCAGATTGCAGCCATCCCATTTTCCCATTGTAAATCCAAACTCTCAAGGGACTCCCTCAAACATATACCTAGATGGTATGTGAGAAATCTATTAAAATAAGCCTACAACCCGTTTGTAACATCATCTACAGGGTTCAATTTAAAAAAAATTAACCTACGTATATTGGCGGTAATGTAAAAAAAAACTTTATAGTTCTATGGACCTCCAGTTGGAACGAAGTTCTATTCCGTTTTTTGTAGACGTTTACTATACAGGTAGTATAGTTAACATTATAAAATATCAAGTTAATAGACTTAAATTGTAAGTTAAACGATAAAATATATAGTTATATTTTAAACACTGAACGACATCATAACTATTTTCAACTTGTATTAAAACTTTTCACACTCCATTGTATTAAAGAAAAATATAAATATTAAAAAGCAAGATGCGTCAACTGTCACTTGCCTGTGACTATTTGTCTAAGAGCTAGGCAGCGGTTACGACGGCGAATTTCAATAAGCCAAATTTTATAAATATCTTTATGTTCTTCCTCTTAGCGTGCGGGCTGGCTACCGGTAAACGTTGCGTTTATTAATGCGTATCGCACCTTTACAGGCAAAAATATTAAACTTTATAAAATTTTACAATGTTTTGTTTTTCACTAACTTTGAAACGCTACTAAAACATGAAATTATTATTGCCAGACATTTTTGTTATTAACAATAATGTGCCCGATGCTATTTTTTATAAATTACAAAGTATGTTCAAATCATTTTAAGATAACTGTAATATTATTGAAGTTATACTTCTTTAGGCGCGTTAGGGAAAAATGATAAGAGTAAATTTTTACGATGGGCACGCACACCGTCACGAAAAACCGACACCCTGAAGTTAGCTATAGTCAACATTTTGTTTCTTTGTATATGTTGTTTGTATTTCTTTGTATTAAAACTTTCTATGTATTAAATACCTTTTTTCTATTGTTACTGTCGTTTTCTAGTTACATTAACTAATTTCTTTTCTTTCGTTATCCTGGAGAACCCCTTGCGTTTTATGGGACAAAAAGTATCCTAAATGTAACCTTGTAATATTAGTTATTACTGTGTCAAGTTTCGTTAAAATCGGTTCAGTACTTTTAGCGTGATGCGTGTTCACAGGGACAGAAAGACAGACAAACAGACAAAAATTGTAAAAAGATTATTTTTGGCTTCTATATCGATAACAAAGTCTAACTCAATGAAAATTTTCAAAAAATATTTAATGTACAGAATTGACCTTGCTACAGTTTTATTATAATATAGATAGATAAATAAATAAATCTTGTTACCTTTGTTTAGAGAACATTTTTTTATACAATGAAATAAATGTATCAACATATAAGTGATAGTTTCGTTTACACAAATGTATGTGGTTGATAATTACGCACAGGAATGTCATGTAGCCGTAGCTCAGTTATAACCTACTGGACTTTATGGACTCTATATGTTTCGACAGAGCCGACGGTTCGAAACACGGCGATCGTTTTTTTTGGTATTTTTTTTAAATAACTGTGCCAAATTTCGTCAAAATCGGTTTAGTACTTTCAGAGTGATACGTGTTTAAAGGGACAGACAAACAGGCAGATCCTGGAAAATCCCTTGCGTTTTATGAGACAAAAAATATCCTAAATGTAATCTCGTAACATTAGTTATCACTGTGCCAAGTTTCGTCAAAATCGGTTTAGTACTTTCAGAGTGATGCGCGTTCACAGGGACAGACAGACAGACAAAAATTTTAAAAGGGTTATTTTTGGCTTCTATGTCGACAACAATGCCTACCCCAATCAAAATTTTCAAAAAATATTTAATGTACAGATTTGGCTCTACTATTTGGTTTGGATTTGGTTTTATTATAATATAGATAGATGTCCCTTCTACTTATATTCCTAAAATACACCGATTGTCGTTTGTCGTTTATTAAACTAAAAAGATACACTCTTTAAAAGAAAGTGAAACGCCTACAAATTCATAACATATTTTTGCAAAGCACCAGACATGAAAATCTAAACAGACAATTAACAGATGGAATTAAGTTAGCAAATAAGATTGTATATACCTAACCTTAGATATAGTAATTTATACAAGAGTTAATAGAAAACAAATGATTCCTACTCAGCTTGGAATACTGTGATTTATATTGCGTAATACAAAGCATGTGTCGATACAGTGGTCGGCACTCGTACAAACAAATTTTAGATGAGTGTATTTATCGTATCGGAGGTATGGGCATTGTCCATTGTGTAGACGCCTTCGGCCATTGTTCCGTCTTGTGTATATAGCAGTTCGAGTCACATCGATCGGCTTACATTTACTCTGTTATGACTTTGTTGTGTTTTATTATTGGCGATCTACGAACTACTGAAGCAAATCTAGGAAGCTCGTATATAAATCTTACCTTTGACTATAAAAGTAATTGCGGAATAAAAATTACTAGTGGGCGCCCAGTGGTCGACATTCGACCATAGTCCATTGATTTTTGAAAGATTGAATTTTATTAGGGTTCTTTTGTCAAAGAGTATACTTCTATAATCAAAGGTTTTCATCATGGCTACTCAGTTATTTTCCACTTTTTCTTAATTATATAAATTAAAAAAAAACTATGTTTAAATGAAAATTGTATTTAATTATACATTTGAAACAAAAAACAGGCGGTTACAAAAGGTGGTAAGGCTTTTAAATTCAAAGTAAACATAATTTTACGAACATAAATAAATTTATCGCAACCCATGACACAATTTTCAATTAATTTTACACGACACCATGGGTGGGTGGTATTTCTGGGTGATATTGAATTAAATGTAGTAAGTATGTACATTATGAGGAATAGTGATATGCCCAGTATCATCGTTTGGAAAAGTAATGGATACACAATAGAATCAAATAATGAATTCAAAACATGAATGTTTTAATACTACCATTACATATTTATATTACATATACATGGTGGTTGCGACCCAGTCAGGTTGTAAAACCACTCCGCTTTCGGCATTGCCTCGTTCGTTATGCAGCAGGGTGCACCACGTGCAGGTGAGGTTGGCTTGGGTGTCTCAAGTCCTAGATGTTATTCAACACCCCTTACACCCCAAATTCTTTTTTATCCTTCATTTAGGGACATAGGTGGTGGTTTAGTAGGTGGTAGAGCCACACTGAAGCTATTATTGGTTTCAGCATGAACGGGTCGGCTCGCCCGGGGTAGTACCACCCTGTCACAGAAAACCGACATGAAGTAACACTGTTTGCATTGTTGCGTTTCATTCGGTCAGATAAATCGCCGGATAAAAAACTCCCCTCCCCCTTCCCACTTCCCCATCTCCCCCTTCTCCCAAAAAGAGGCTGGCAACGCACTTGCGACCCCTCTGGTGTTGCAAGTGGCTATGGACGGTGGTGATCACTTAACATCAGGTGAGCCACCTGTTCGATTACCCCTATGATATAAAAAAAAAACAAAGAACATATCAGTCCTATTGTACTCAAACTTTAGCATTTTTTAGACTTAATCACAAACCTCCGCAAAATCTTGGCTTCTCCAGTTGCAGTCAAGATTCTATGGAAAATGCCCTTATCTATTACATTAAGCTTCAACTGATCTATAACAGCTTTTCGTTGAGCTGTTCACCGGAACAGTTATCGAACATTATTAAAATTACTCAAATCTTTCTAATTAGATATGAACCAATTTTAACGGTTTTTATTACCAGACATGACCAGTCTGTAAAGCATTCTTGCTTCTCGAGATGTCGAGAAAGCAAAAATAACATTACATAAAACGAAGCACCTCAGTGTGGCATTAATTTTATTCTAAATTATTAATCTATGAGATTGATTACATACATATCCTTGCATCATGTGGTAGTGGGTTTTGGTAGGTGGTAAAGCCACAGCAGGACCTGGCGGACGAGCGGTTCGGGCGGTTCACAGTGGGCGCCGTCCGCCCGGTCCTGCGGGAGTGGACAGCAAGGGAGTGCGGCTCCCTGACGTTCCGACTGGTGCAGGTACTCACCGGACACGGTTGTTTCGGGTGGTACCTGCACCGGATCGCACGCAGGGAGCCGACGGGCGCCTATCACGAGTGCGGCGCTGACGAAAATACCGCGCAGCACACGCTGTCTGAGTGTGTTGCGTGGGGGGAGCAACGCCGCATTCTGGCGGCGGCCGTGGGAACGGACTTATCGCTGCCGAGCGTGGTTTTGGCCATGCTCGGCAGCGAACAGGCTTGGCGAGCGATGGCCTCCTTCTGCAAGGAGGTCGTCTCGCAGAAGAAGGAGGCAGAGAGAGCCCGCGAGGCAGACCCTGAAAGTGGCCGTCTCCGCCAAAGGAGGACAGGCAGGAGGAGAAGGCGCTTCGCCGAACTCCTCCTGCCACCGTAGCCGGACCTGAGGGGATGGGCCGGGGGGCCCATCTCCTCATTGCACAGGTCCAGCGGACGAGGGGGGGAAGCCGGTGTGTACCCGGTCTGTCCCTCTATAGGTAGGAGCTCGGCACGGCGGTCACCTTCCGCCGGGCGGATCGTGAGAGCGGCTATACAAGGTTGATTAGCTTGAACGATCCCTTGCCGCCCCCACAAAACGGTCTGTCGGTACACCGTGGGGTTTTAGTCCGTGTGACTCGGACATAAGCCACCCTCTCCCCCGGGAGGGTGGCGTATCCATAAGGGATTTCCCCACGTTAAAAAAAAAAGGTGGTAGAGCCACGCTTAAGTTATTATTGGTTACAGCATGAATGGGTCGGCTGGCCAGGGGTAGTACCACCCTCTCAGAGAAAAGCGACGTGAAGTAACAGTGCTTGCATTGTTGCGTTTCGTTCGGTCAGTGAGAGCACCGGAGGCCCACCTCCCCTCCCTTCTCCTCCCTTCCCCTCTCCTCTCTCCTCCCTCCCTTTCCCCAAAACATGACAACGCACTTTCGACCCCCTGGTGTTACAAGTGTCTATGGACGGTGGTGATCACTTAACATCAGGTTACCCACCTGTTCGTTTGCCTGCTATGACATAAAAATAAAAACATGTTTTACACTATTTAATATATTCAATGAAATACGTTGTGAACGGAGTCGATAGGTAATAACTAATTAACGTCGATTGATTTTCAATTTGACAAGCAAGATGATGCGCAACAATACTTACTTTACCCCCTTAGACCACGTCGTCATTTAAGATCTGATGAGTTTGTGGTCAAACTCTAAAACCTAACAAGTCGAGGCACTCATATTGACTGCCGACAGAAGTAAAAATTCAAAACGAAGAAATAAATATGCTCTCATTTGAATTTTCATATCAATTGGTAGTGTGAATGACAATATTAAAATTTCTGAAATTTTTTATTGAAATTATTAACATTAGTGTGGTTTTCATATAAATTAGTACTCGGAGCAATACTTATATACATTTTTATTAACCGACTTCGAAAAAGGAGGAGGTTACTACGTTCGGTTGTATGTATTTTTTTTAAATGTACTTTAATAGATATCTCCGTCAATTATGTACCGATTTTAATGATTCTTTTTTCATTTGAATTGGGCATATTCAGAGGTCATATAAATTTGAAGAAAATATCCAACCCCTAAGGGGGTGAAATGTCGTTTATTTGATTTTCCCCCACTTCGTATCTACGTATTTATGTGAAATTGGAACCGATTTATTACACCAATTAGAAACCAGATATATTTACAGACACTACAAATGAAGCAATATTTTTATCCAAAAAAACCGCCTTCTATGTGAAAAACGAATAATGCACTAAAAAGCGAAAAATAACTGAATTATTAAATTAACCAAATTAAATAAAAAATATTGATATTCACGCTCAGATTTTTTTTTAATCCATCAAACGTATGATGAGATGCAAAATATCAATATTACATGTACACAGGCCCCAATACTACGCGTCGCTAGTCTGACGCAAGCCGTGCAAGCGCAATACGGCCGGTCATGATTACGTAGCATGTCATGACGTGAAATTATAAATTTATCTCCTGCCAAAAATACCGCTCAACGTGGCTAAAAAGTTTTCTCTTCCATAAGATACTTTTAACCACTATAAAAAAAGGAATAAACGATTTGAAAACGTGCCACATAAATAAACACCCCCCATGTAATATACTTTGGAATAATATAAATTGTCATTTCGGTAAAACTCTTGTAATAACTGCGTGTCGCTGTCAGATGAACTGTGTAAATCCACCCGTGGACTAATATCCGTCTGGATACAGAATTCACATTTCATCGCCAAATTACATGATTTATTGTCATCGCGGATAAACGTTGTGTCGCGGCTCATAGGGGTTGTATACGTTCCAATATTTTATTATTAAATTTGTAATTCTCTACGTTAACTTCTAGCGAAATATACCTTTATACTGTTTTACCTTTTACGTGCATTATGGGTTATTTTATGACCTTTTATTGATGAAGTAAGTAATAATAAACATCGTGTTAATTGCAGCACGCATTGAACTAAATTGAATTTATTTGTAAATCCATAATTCATTAATTATTCAATTTTCAATATTGATATTAGGAAAAAAATATGTGTGTACTTATGTAGACGCATTAGAAGTTATACCTACTTCATTGGCGTAACAAGATAAAAATCTTTTCAAAAATGTTATCTTTCGCCTTATTCTACGTTCGTAGAAAAAACGACACTAACAATAGAAAAAAGGTATTTAATACATTGAAAGTTTTAATACAAAGAAATACAAACAACAAATACAAAGAAACAAAATGTTGACTATAGCTAACTTCAGGGTGTCGGTTTTTCGTGATGGTGTGCGCGCGCATCGTAATAACTTCAGGGTGACGATGTGGGCGCGCATCGTAGTAACTTCAGGGTGTTGGTTTTCGTGACGGTGTGCGCGCGCATCGTAAAAATTTACTCTCATCATTTTTCCCTAACGCGCCAAAAGAATAAATTCAATAAACAGCTTTTTCCAAAAAAAAATAACTAAAAAACTCTCTAAACAATCTCTACTAAACAAAACAGAGATAAAGAAAATTGTTTAAGAAACAGAGGCGAAAGACTTCCTCAATTATATGTTTTGGCTCTGCATATTTATAGATAAGATAAATAAGAGCGAAATAATATATTTATTGTTTGTTCGGACTAATCTCCGAAATAACGAGAGTGTCGGAGACCCACTTCCCTTCCCCCTTCCCTGTACCTCCTCCTCCCCCCAAACACAAGCTAGCAACGCAGTTGCGACTCTCTTGATGTTGCAAGTTTCTATGAACTGTGGTGATCACTTAACATCAGGTGATCCGCCTGTTCGCTTGCATCCTATGATATAAAAAAAAAATAGATTTTGAGAAAACTCTTGCTAGTAAATAGATAACTTTCAGAGTATTATCTGGTCTCCATATTATTGACCCTTTTTCATAACAATCTACTACTAAGTAGTATCAAATACATCAAATAGTATCAAATAGTATCAAAGTAATCAAAGGCAACACAGGAAATATACTATCAATCAGATGGTTATAAGGGTAGTAGAAATAATCTAGTCAAAACTAATTGTTTCTAGGAAACAACAGACCATTAAAAAAAGTAGTGGTATTTTAGTGATAATTAATAAGAAAATTCTAACGAAAAAAAGTGTTGTGTACGTATGTATGTCTTTGGCGTAACAAGATAAAAATCTTTTCAAACATTATATCTTTCGCCTTATTCTACGTTTGTAGACAAAACGACACTACCAATAGAAAAAAGGTACTTAATACATTGAATGTTTTAATACAAAGAAATACAAACAACAAATACAAAGCAACAAAATATTAACTGTAGCTAACTTCAGGGTGTCGGTTTTTCGAGACGGTGTGCGCGCATCGTAAAAATGTACTCTTATCATTTTTCCCTAACGTGCCATAAGAAGTATATATATCAATAAATAAATCGAAGCATTACGAGAATTAAAAAACTCGAGGCTGTCTGTAATGCGGACAGAAGTATAACCTCAAAAAGACGCAACAAATGTTTTGAATCTTTAAATCAATTATGGTTTGAATTATTAAGTTCATTATTTATCAATATAATCAAAAGAAAAATATATAGACCTACCTACTACACAAAAAAATTGCCAGAGTTATTAGGAGAGGTTTCGGAATATTGGGAGAGTAAATTTATGGATTCTTTGAAAACATCAGACAAAGTACAAGCACAATATGATAAATTGGAAAAAGAATTAAAGTTTTTCTTAACAAAACTACTAACCAATACAAAAAAAGACAAAGAAAATATCATTGATCAAAAAACAAAAGACTTGCTAGAAGAAAGGAGATTACTATATAAAGAAGGAAGAACCAAAGAATCTAAGATAAAAATTACAAAAATAAGTAAACAAATTAACAGGAACATATCAAAAAACAAGAAAATAAAAAGGCAAAATATGCTTGAAAACTGTATAACAAAAACTGGAGCTATACGAAAAGTATTTAAAGAGATGAAAGGAAAATCAGAGTGGGTATTAAATTTAAAAAAGCGAAATGGGAATATGCTATCGAGACGGCTGGATATAATAAGCGAAGCAACACACTTTTATAAAAACCTTTACACTAAAAAAGAAGATTATGATTGCTACGTAATAGATAACAATGACGAATCTAACAAAGATGTTGAACTACAAGATATTGATAGAGTCATATTATCTGAAATAGAGTATGCAATCAAAATCCAAAAGAAAGATAAAACTCCCGGGACAGACAATATTACAAATGAAGTGTTGAAGTCGATTTGTAAACCTTTATTAAAGCCTCTGCAGTTATTATTTAATAACATATATGAAAATGAAGAAATACCAGAGCAATGGACAAAATCAACAATAACATTATTGTACAAGAAAGGAGATAGAGGAGATCTTGCTAATTACAGGCCTATTAGTATAATGACAAACTTGTATAAAATATTTTCAAAAGTTTTGCTAAATAGATTATCTAGGATTTTAGACGAGAACCAACCGAGAGAACAAGCCGGTTTTCGAAAAACATTTTCGACAATAGATCATATTCAAGTTGTTACCCAAATTATAGAAAAATCCAACGAATATGGGCAGTCTTTGTACATGTGTTTTATTGATTACACAAAGGCTTTTGATTCTTTGAATCATGAGTCAATTTGGAAGGCACTCATACAGCAAGGTCTTAATCAAAAATATATAAACTTGATACGAAACATATATACAAAGTGTAAGGCTACAATACGATTAGAAAGAGAAGGAGAAGAGTTTTCGATTCAAAAAGGAGTTAGACAAGGAGACCCACTATCTCCTAAAATATTTTCAGCTGTACTTGAATATGTTTTCAGACATCTGGAGTGGGAACACAAAGGGATAAACGTAAATGGAGAGTTCCTAAGCCATTTACGCTTCGCTGATGATATTGTGGTGTTTGCTAGAAAAGCATTGGATCTGGAAATTATGGTTGCCGAATTAGCGAGTGAAAGTAAAAAAGTTGGACTAACATTAAATGCATCAAAAACTAAGATATTAACGAACGGAGAATATCAAGACATCACTATAGAAGGGATAAAAATAGAATACGTCAACGATTATATTTACCTTGGTCAATTAGTTTCATTCAAAGACTGGACAGAAAGAGAAATAGAACGACGAATTGCCTTAGGATGGAAAAAGTATTGGAGATTCAAAGAAATAATGAAGAACAATGAAATAAAAATACATATAAACAAAAAAATTATTCGAAACAGCAATATTACCCTGTTTAACTTATGGTTGCCAAACATGGTCGTTAAGGAAAACAGATGAAGAAAAATTAGCGATATGTCAAAGGAAAATAGAAAGAAGCATGCTAGGGATTAATACCTTTGATAGAATAACAAACGAAATAGTAAGGAAAAAAACAAAAGTAACAGATATTAAAAGAAAAATAAGAACTCCAGAGCGGGACAACGTCTGCCAGGCCCGCTAGTAAAAGATAAAATAAAAATGAAATAGTAGTATTAGTATGCAGCAATAAAAGGCTTTTTTATTTTATTTATTTATCAATTAAATTTATTAACATTAGTGGTTTTATATCGATTGGCAATCCTAGCAATAATTATAAACAGTTTTGTACCGTTTATTAATCAATTAAATAAACATATGATAGGCTGCTCAAGCTTCATACAAAATATTGCATGTACATAAGACAATATACTACGCGTCCGTAGTCTGGCACGAGTTCATTACGTCACGAACATGTCGAGGTCATCGGCGACGCGAACTTCTAGCTTTTTTCCTACCAAAAATCACCCAACCAGGCTAAACTAATTTTCACAAAAAATGGGCTGGACTGTTATAATTTATTACAAAATTATCTATTAAAACAGTATTACTACGCTACAAGATAAAACATTTAAATGAAATAAAGTTGTATCAAATTTGTTCAACTTTGAAAAGGAATTAAAGGGAAAATATCATAATAAACTGTGAAGCTTTATTGTGGATGTGGCAGTCCGCGTGTCGCTACGAGAGCAGTCCCGCACAACTTTATAAGGGTTAGTATAGCAAACGCCCCGACATAGGGTCGTCTTTGTAAACTGAAAGGATTATTTAGAACAATGACTACAGTACATTCATCACTTTTGTTCACGCCCGTATTAATAAAGTTTTGACGAAATATTTAATCTGCTTAATTTTCCATTAATCGTTATTGAAATTAATCGGTAATTTGTATATCTTTATATATAAATTTCTTCTGTACGTGTGTATGTCACTGAACTCCTCCTAAACGGCTGGACCGATTTTGATGAAATTTTGTGTGCGTACTCCAGTTTATCCGAGAATGGTTTAGATTCAATTCAATTGGACGCGGTAGGTGTCGCTGCGGTTGACTTTTAAGACTTTTTTTTATTATCAAGGCAGGACAATATCCGCCGAACCCGCTAGTTATTTAATAAATATTTTTCTTTGTATTAATGACAAGATATTACAAAATCTATCTATATATTCATATTCAAAGCCAAACCAGTTCAAAATAATAATGAATTATGATCGAATTTCGATCATAGGACGATCACTAGTCTACATTAAAATATACCACTAAAGGTAATAATGTGAATCATACATAAAAGGATTTTAAATTGTTTATAACCATCGTTCGTAACCTATTGAGCATAAATATTCTTCTCTTCCAGCTCTCGACGGTTTAAGATGTATTATTCTGTTTACATATTATCCTAAAAATACCAGGAAAAAAGTTAAAAAATACATGAATAAATAAAACTGCAAATTTTGTTATTCTTAAAAAGATACAATTACATTTAGAAAAAATATTACCGGTTGATCACTTCAGTGGATTTTATCCAAGCTTGATGAAGTGACTAAGATTTAATAATAGTAAGTTAAATAAAGCAGAAAATTATCGAACGTAATCGATCAAACGAATCGAAAAAGATCCTAGAATTTTGTAATCCGTAACGCGGCACACGAATACGAATCACAAGGCACTGAGACAGGTTTTCGCCACTAGCACTATGATCACAATTAGCTACACGTGGTCTAAAATATTTTAGAAAAATTCGAATAAATTATTGTAGAAATTTACTAATCGTAACTAATATTATAAATGTGAAAGTATGTTTGCTTGTTTGTTACGGTTTCACACCTTAATTAATAAACCGACCCTCATGAAACTTTGCATACATGTTATCAAGAGTATTAAAGGACGAAGGGTTACCTTCTATTCAGAAAAATATTATTTCCGATAGATCAGATCTACGTTAACGAGCAAAACTGCAAGCGATCGAATTTAGATTTCAAATCGAGAAATGAGTGCATATGACACCATTTTGTTTTATTCACGGTACAATAAAATTAAAAGAGAACATTAACCCGACATTTTCTCCATCCCCCTACAGATATAGGAAGCTCATAAGAAAACTGCATTTCCTTTGACACATAATAAAGCTAGTGCAGTGACATCAAACACGAATTAACTTTCAACGGGGACCCCAGCCAGCACTATCAATCGCAAGACACCGACACGTCCCGTTAAGTGGTCGATGGGACCCCGTGGCGATTTAATTCACTTCTCACGCGACACGGTCGGCGGAGGGTTAAGGGATTACGAGACACGCGACTCTACAGATATTGTCGATTTAGCGAGATACGATATAGAGTAATGATGCTTAAATAATTGTTAGGAAGATTAGCAAAGCTTCATTCACTAAAATTAACTTGGAATATTTTTTTCAATATATCATTGACTACCCTTTGCTCGTGGCTTTACTCACAATAATTTCGATTTGAACTCCCTCGGGAACAATGCATTTGTTCCAGATGAAAGGTATGTCTTTTTGTAGCCATGATAACCTGTATGTAAAATTGCATCTGGAATTTCATTGAGGAATTAGAGCGTGAAATTTTAATGAAATAAAAACTAAATGCTTCTCAAAGACACGCTTTAAAAGGTTTAATCAAGAACGCATTACTTTAACAATGATACGTGTCCAAACAAACAGACAGACAGATATTCCTAAAAATGATTGAAATGTATTTTATTACTTATCCTAAGACACATGCAACATTTTTTTTACAAAAATATAAAAAAAAATTGTGTGTGTACTTATATACACGCGTTAGAAGTTATACTTCTTTGGCGTAACAAAATTTCAAACATTTTATCTTTAGCCTTATTCTACGTTTGTAGTAAAAACTACACTAACAATAGAAAAAAGGTATTTAATACATTTAAAGTTTTAATACAAAGAAATACAAACAACAAATATAAAGAAACAAAATGTTGACTATAGCTAACTTCAGGGTTTCGGTTTTTCGTGACGGTGTCGTGCACATCGTAAAAATTTACTCTCATCATTTTTCCCTCACGCGCCAAAAGAAGTATAACTTCAAAAAGTACACACACGCTATATTTACATTATTGTTACATGTATAGATAAACAACATAAAAATATTGGAATCGCATTGAAACAAAATTTAACATGTAACGTTCGTTTATCTAAATTTATCTAATTTAAAAAATAATTATTATCACAATGTACGTGTTATCTAACTAATACCGTAATTAATTTATATTGATACAGATCGTATCACATATTGTACATTGCAAATAAATGCCATTATTATGTATAAAACCTATTTGTAGAAAACTGTTAGAAATCTTGATATCATTTATTAGTGTGCGTAACATACTTTAATTAGAATGCTATATATTTACACAGCTCATTTTCTGACGTCATGTATCTATACTATAAATAAAAATAAATTTCCGAATGTATGTAAGTACATCACTTGAGAACGACTGCACCTATTTGGCTAATTCTTTTCTGTGTTAGAACAAGGTTTGTGTGAGAAAATGTTTTAAACATCGCAAGAAAAAGAGCCCGGCAACGGCGAATGGTAGAAACAAAAAAGCCCCTTCTCAGGGCCAACCAGATGCCGCCACGTCATCGCGACGAACGACCCAATGCCTGCCTACGGAACCTGTCGATGCTCGACCGCCGACTACCGCAACGCCTACTGGACTCCGCGCACCAAGTGTGCATCCGCCTACGGAACCAGCCGAACTTCTTTCGACGATGACCGCAATGCCGCAAGTACACCAAATTCAACAGGATGTTCAATAATTCCGTCTCTCGTCTCTTGATGCGCGGGTGCGGTCATCCACTGGTTCATTCACCGGTCGGGGTAGTACCAGGGTAATTTGTACACTCTCGCCCGATTCATTAGAAACGAGGACTTGTCGGAGAGGATGATCCGGTGGATGGCATTGTATTTGTGCATCCAAGAGGTCGAGAAAAAGAAGCCCTCCAACCAAGATGCAGCCTCCCTAGAGCTCGCTGCACACGGAATGCTTCGGCCTCCTAAGATCCCGAAGCCCTGTCTGTCTACTCCTCGGGAAAGCTCTCGCCGGAAGCGAGACTCTCCGGACATTTTTTTTTTTTTTTTTTTTCACCGAGAGACACACTATCCCTCACCGGTCGCCGCTGTCATGCCGGCTTGCATAAATGTCTCTTCACGTTACGCTTGAAGGACCCCATATTATAGGAAGGAGGGAACACACTGGCCGGGAGATTGTTCCACAGCTTCACGGTACGGCAGAGATAAGAAGTTGCGAACTTTTTAGTTCGTGCCCAGATAGGATTTACCGTAAAACTATGGCTCCGGAGCCCAGCACGCGTGGTTCGGGTATGAAAAGGAGAGGAAGGTATTAAATTGAATAGCTCTTCAGAACACTCGCCATGATACAGACGGTAGAACACGCTCAGAGAGGCAATGTCTCTGCGCAACTGAAGCGGCTCTATAAATTGTGTAATGTCTGAATCATTAACAATGCGGACAGCCCGTCTCTGCAACCTGTCCAGGGTATCTAGTAGGTATTTGGCGGAACCGTCCCAGAGGTGCGAACAATACTCCACGCAAGGCCGAACTTGTGCCTTATAAAGGAGGTATAGCTGATCTGGCGTGAAAAACCGTCGCACCCTGTTCAGGATTCCGAGTCTCCGAGATGCAGTGGAGATGACGCTCCCGATGTAATCCCTGAGATTGAGGTCGCTGCGAATATCTATACCTAAGATATTGAGGCTGTCTCGCATTGCGAGCGAGACGTTCTGGAGAGCAGGAAGAGGAGTAAATGGAGATGTTTTGCAGGTAAACGCGCACACCTGTGTTTTGTTAGCATTAAACTCGACCAAATTGCTTGCTCCCCATGTTGATATGAGATGCAAGGACCGGTCGAGTTCAATCACAAGATCCTGCCGTCTCTTTTCTGTTTCCCCCCGACTGCAAGAAGGCTTGCTGTAATAGCACCCATGGATGGTGCTGTCATCTGCATAACAATGAATATGGCCTAAAGGCAACATATCATTGATATGCAGAAGAAACAGAGTAGGTGAAAGTACAGAGCCTTGGGGGACTCCAGCATTTACTGACATGAGCTGCGAATCACATCCATCGACAAGGACACGAATTCTGCGCTCATGTAGAAAGCCAGAGATCCATCTGCATAAATTGTCGGGGAGACCGTATGCCGGAAGCTTGGACAGAAGACCACGGTGCCAGACCCTATCAAAGGCTTTGGCAACATCGAGACTGATTGCCAAGGCCTCGCCGTGCTTGTCAATTGCCTCCCCCCAGCGGTGTAGTGCGTAGGCCAGAAGATCACCCGTTGATCGGTTTTGGCGAAAGCCATATTGCCGATCATTAAAACATCGGACATCGAACAAAGCAAGAGGACAACGCATAGCATGCACGAACCCCAAAAGCACACTGCGACAGAGAAATCGATACCGGAAGCGGCGGCACCTACACCGGAGCTGCAGAGGGCTACCTCGAGCAAACAACTTTCTTACGCGGCGATTACAGCGCCACGTACAACTGCAGACCTAACTACGAAGGCAGTTACCTACCTACGGAACCCTAATACGCCAATACTAAGCGACAGTGCTACCACCACCACCCTGATTGGATTGTACTGACAACCAAGCTTGGACGTGAACCGAACGCCCTCCCCTACGGGTAAGGGACCTGTTTCATCCCCAGGGACGGCGAAGAATTCCGCATTACCCAAAACTACCTCGAAAAGCAAGAGGGAGTGAGTTGGTTTTCGTAGACACCCCCCACCCAACGAATCCTGAAGGTCGCTATACGTGGCTTCCCCACAGAGACAGACCTGGCCGAGATTATTGAAACTGGCTGACCGAGGTGCATTTATTACGCAGTCTTCTAGAGAGCACCTAGCCTCATACCGGCCATTTACAATTGTAACCAAGCTCCTGAGCATGACCGGAGTGACCATCGAAGCGTGAAGGGAGAAACGCCGGTTGGTGCAGTGTCATCGGTGCCTGCATTCCTCGCATAAGCCTACACACCAGTGTGAGCGCCCAAGAGGAGAACCGGCAACTTGCGCGAACTGCAGGGGTGCCCACCCCTCAAACAGCACATTACGATGCCCCGTATTCAAGCAAGAAATTAGAAACCGCCGAGCAGGTACCGTCGCCCGGACCGGTGATTCCGGGCCCAAGACGGCCGCGGATAGCCTAATAGTCCCCGCCAACGACCCGCTCTCTGCGAGAGAAAGCGGCCCAGAAGCCGAAGAAAAAGAAGCCCCCACGATCGGCGAGCAAAATCCGGCAGTAACAACACCTGGCCGAGAAATTCATCGGGCACATTAAAGATGCCGATTATCCAGGGACAGTCCGGAACCGAAGGCGAGAAGGCCTGCACAGCGTTCCTGGACAAGACCGTACTCCTCAGTGATTGGGCTCGTTATGCAACATCCCGGCCACTAAGTAGCCTACATCACTATCAAACAAAATACAAAAAAGCGCGAACGCCGGACCAACACAAGAGCGGCCTAAAGAGCGCGTCACCGATGGCCAGAGGATATTTACATCCACCCAGAGACACGCCCATGGATAAGGGTGGCAAAGGAAGCCACCACAAGAGGAGCAATCCTGATATGGTCTCCTCGCACTACGAAAGTAGAGCGAGAAGAATGCGATATGTTTATGAAAAATTTATTAATAAATCTCCATATAAGTAAGTCAAAAAATAGTAGGGAGTTCTTCAAAAATGTTGGTAAAATTAGCAGAACGCTGTTTAACTATACAGTTGTTATTATACTATAAAAAATTAAAAATTTATATTTTTGTCGTCTACATTTCAAAATAACCTCAATTAAATTTTAGCTATTCCTGATATTTTACGTTATTTTTCAAGATATTTAAATTTTCTACGTGTAAAATATGAGGATCATAAGAAAAGTAAAAACCTTATAAACGGCAAAGTTTGTATAAAAACTAGAAATCTTTAAAAAAATAAACATGTTATATGAACGATTAAAATTAGATTTAGCCGATTTTGAAATGTTCGACGACTCATTTAAGTTAAAATATTCTGTAATGCCCTGTTACTCCCCATAATTTCAGCTATCTACCAATGAATTTCCCGTCAAAATCTGTCAGCCGTTACGGAGATTAACCGGATCAGACAGACAGACAGTTACTATTTTGACATTACATACAGACACTTCTTTTTTATTACATGTATAAATTCCATTACAGGGTCGTAATAAAGGGAAGATTTGTTCTCATTTTCTTAGTTACTACACCCGTATTGAGTCGCGGCGGATAACTAGTTTCAAAATAATAGTCATTATCACTACAAATGCTTATTAGGAATTTTCACCTCATTATAAAGTTTACTTTATTTGCTTGATTTAAATCTATACTAATATTATAAAGAGGTAAAGTTTGTGAAGCTGTAGAGGCAATATCTGTAATTACTGGTCCGATTTGAAAAATTCTTTCAGTTTTAGATAGCCATTTGTCAAGGAAGGCTATCATCACGCTAAGACCAATAGAAACGGAGCACCAATGAAGAATGTTTCAAAATCAGGTATTTTTTTGCTTTTGAGAGCTTACTCTGCGCGTTAGTGTTAGCTCAAAGTAAATATTCCACACGGACTAAGTCGCGGGCAGAAGCTAGTACTTTAATATAACTAACAACCTATAATAAATCGTCAATACAATCATAGACATATCATATCGATATTCATCGTCAATAGTCAATACATTATTACCTTTAATTACTAAATATATCTTCTCTTCTTCTTAGCCCTCCACAAGACTAGTGTTCGCATATTTTCTTAGTACTATTGAGCGCCTAGTGGTCGACATACGACCATAATTCATTGATTTCTTAAAGTTTGAACTTTATTCAGGTTCTTTTGTCAAAGGGTATAATAATACTTCTATTATCAAAGGTTTTCATAATGGCTACTCAGTTATATGCCACTTTTTTAAATTGTATAAACATAAAAAGCTGTTACATCAGGTCGTAAGGCTCTCAAATTCTAAGTAAAGATAATTTTACGAAAATAAAGAAATTTATCGCAACTCATGACACAATTATCAATTAATTTTACACGATATCATGGGTAGGTGGTATTTCTGGATGATATTGAATTAAATGTAGTATGTACATTATAAGGAATAGTGATACACCCAGTATCATTGTTTGGAAAAGTAATGAATACACAATAGAATCAAATAATAAATGCAAAACAAAGAAGTTTTAATACTACCATTAATACTACCTTTAATACTTAATAGTTTACTTTAAACTTATACTTACTATACTTTAATACTACCTTTTTGTTCAAAATGTATCATCAACTGTAATAAACATAATTGCTACATCAAGCTGAACTAAGAATCCAAGTCGTGGATTACTTTCATGAGCAAACAAATTTTCTTATTTCGATTTTGCAAAGTATTTTTGGCTTATTTTTTATTAAATCATCATTTGAAGTGAGTTCACCATAAAAAAATACTAAACATTAAAATATTGATTTTGGTAATATTGCTTTACTCTTATGACAACATGAAGCAAAGTGACAGGTAGTGAAAGCAGTCCCGTCACCTAAAAATTTTGACATTCAAAGAAAATAATAATGATTTCAGTGGTTTCATAAATTCACTAAAGATTTAATTTTATTTTATTTATTTATTTAACAATTAAATATTAATGTATATTATGAATTTACATATCATATTATTATAAAATTAACCTACAATTTGACCAGTTGATTTCAAAGGGCATGTAAGGCATGTAACGTCTGTCATGTTAAAAATATTGAAAAAACATCTTTTTCATTTACATGTGTATATATGTTGTGTAACATTCAAGCAGTAGTATGAGTAATGTATATTTTAATTAATTTAATATGCTATTAAAGTATTTTACATTAAAAAAATAGCTTTCTGCACTTCTCCTCCATATAAACTTTAACTCTGCCAAATTTCACGTTCCGTTCGCGCAATTCGCGTAAAAAGGGGTACAAAGTTTAGACTTCACGTATTAATATATAATATTAAAGATAATTTTATAACAATAAATTATAAATGAACTGACTTTTCAGAGTACGATTATACCAATAAGTATATATAGTGTTTTTCCCTATTCGTCAATACGTTACTGTATATTTTTCATTGGTCTTATTTTCTAGCCTTTTGACTGAAGTCTGCTATTTTCCAAATCTATGAATAAATTGATAAATAGATTTAACGATTATTACATCCGTGGAAGGTCAAGATATTCGTTTCATTTAGATGTTCATATAAATTAAAACTGCAATCATCAACAGTATTCACAGTGAGATTATAGATAATCCTCCGATATGGACATATCATATTTTATTATAGATAATCCCCCAATATGGAGATGTCATATTTTTATATGTCCCTCATTAAGTTATACTGTTTGTCCCCTCTGACACTCTCAACTCCCGTTGCGCACATTTCGCTACCGTGAATGATCGTTGTAATTTTACGCAGATTTACCTTTATTTTGATTCTATAAATTACCATTTTGTACATTGTTCTATGTTTTTTTTAAAGAATAAAATTCGTATACGCCAAAAATTTTAGGACACAGGTATTTTATCACGATTGCATCAGGTTCATTTCGCCATCGTCATGACAATTAAGATGTTTACATAAATAATCTATTCTACTACTATCTGCTACTAGAGGGCGCTATAGTGCAGCATCTAATGTATCGTTCAATCGATTCCCTTCAAAAATAGTATAGATATAGGTATTTAAACATGAATTACATTTATTTTGTAAATGTGTCCATTCTTCTATCACATCAACCTATAAGAGACCCTAAAGGGCCATGCCGAAGGAAAGTATGGGCATAATCATCAGGTGAGCCCACGACGTATTGGCGATTTCAAACTCCGAGGATTTATATTTTCCCACATACAATGGTACTACAAGAAAAATCTTAGGTTCAAGAGGCAAACGAACAGTTGGGCTATCTGATGTTAAGTGATCATCACCGTCCATAGCCACTTGCAATACCAGAAGAGTCGAAAGTGCGTTGCCACCCTGTGTTTGGGGGAGGGGGAGTGGGGAAGAGGCGAAGACCTCCTCCTCCAGAGCTGGGTTCTCCTGACCGCTCCCACCTCCGCTCTCACTGACCGAACGAAACGCAACAATGCAAGGCACTGTTACTTCAAGTCGGTTTTCGAACATGCTAGGTTTCGAACCATTCCACCGATCAAACCGTTTGACCATCACAATTTTTTCTTTCTGTTATGATTTAATTATTTATTTCATCAAATATCTGTTAATTACAACAAATAGTAATAGCAAGAAATAATAAGCGCCTGAAGAGACGCAGGTACAGCTAATTTATAATAGTTTATAAATACTAGTACAAAACACGAATATCATAACGAGATGTTTTGCAATTAATAAAGTCAATAATATAACGGTTTTCACAGATTTTTACCATTAAAATTAGGTATTATGCATCTTTCCACGTTAGGTTTAAAGTATAAAATAAGATAATATACGAGAAGCATATCATAAACTAGTTTATATTGATTTCTACATTAATTATTTTTATTATGTTCGTCAAGTTCTATATAAATTATTACATTTCAACGTCTAGTAATTATTTCGTAATAACGAGATCACAAGAAACTTAGAATTAAACTCACAATGGGGTTCCGCAGCATATGTCGCGAACCTCACCCACTGATAATATTTCATGCAATTGTGAATGAACTAAGCCCTCGCGCCACAATCAAATTATTGAGTTACATACGTCCCGCGCTACTAGGGTTGGCAGCTGAGTAGGGGTTTTTTTTTGTACTGAAAAATCAGCAAATCTCTCTTTTATATATGTAATATTATTTTTACTTTAAGTTGCGTTGACATATAACTATTATCAACACATTAATAGATATAGGTGTATAGTGAAAATTTAGTTCTTTTGAGGCTCAATTACGTCAATATTACTAAAAGTGTCGGCATAGGACTATGACAATTCGATGTGAAATCTTTCGTAAATGGTTCTAAGCCACTAATTTTTTTAATTTAATCGATCCCTTACTATCTTTTTAATACCCAACAAAACGGGCGGGAATCATCTACTAGTTTATAAATTAAAATTAATGTTGATATTACGCTAAATAAACGTAAGATATTGTTGGAAAATATATGGCGCATTTCAAGCTAAATCAGATGTTTTGAAAAAAATAATGTTTACTACCACAATCTTGTGATATGTTTTAGTACTCCTCAAAATAACCCTCCTTGTAAATTTTAATTTTTTGTATTACTAGTTCATAAGATGGTTTTTTTGCTTAGTTTTTTAGAAATAACTTTCTTAAAATGGTTCAAATTTAATCTTTTTTGTAATGTTTGTTTTTACATGGCCTTTATAGAAAATAAATCAAAGATATTTCAAATATTTTATAAAGATTCTATAATTTTTAACTTTATATCGAGTTTTGAAAAATTAATGTCTCGTTTAAATTTTTTTATTTTAAACTTCTATCCATTTCCCAACTTTAAGCCCAGTCTAGTAATGGGTTTCTCTAATTACTATTTATTTTCTATTATTGAAAATTTGAACTTCTCCAGTTTTCAAATCTCTTTTATAATGAGACAAGTATATAGTAAAAATATAATGTAATAAAGTAAACATACATTTTTTCCAGAAGTCTACTATAGAAACTCATTTAGATTACTTTTAACAAAACAAGTTCTACATAAGAAATTCCATCCATTGTATAAAAAAACACTACATAAACTTAATAAATAAAAGCTACAATAACTCGGAACTGGTCATAAAATAAATTTCGATTATCTTACAGCAGTTTTATCATCACATGTTTTTAACAAAAAAAAACAATATTTAAACTTTTTAGAAGGTATTAATAAAAAATTCACTTTCGACTCCCGTACCTATTATATATGATATAGACACGACCGTAGTTTTTTTACTTAATAAATAATAAAAATACTAAAATAAAATAAACACATTTTTAAATGATTTTTTTATTACAAATAAAAGCGACAACCATGACTTGCGTCCGCTGCAAACGACGTCCGAGTTCACATTCTGCACAAATACAGATATAAAATAAACGATCCTAAGCTTTTATCTATAAATATCCCCATTATTATAGCACCGCGACATGACTATTATTTTTTTGGACAATTAGTTACTACTTTTTTGTACATATATTTATGTAAATACTTCCATAATTATATGCTAATAATCTATGGTTATAACATTCTAAATAATAAATTGTATAAATAATTCAAAAAAATATAAGATTCTGTATTTTTATATAATTGCTTAGTTATCAAATAATTATTATATAACATATTATAATATATCCCCAAGTATTAAAAAAAACCTACGTTTATCTGTATTGTAATTGTTTTATTTTCTGTCAAACCACTCGTTTATACAAATGTCGTTACATTTCTATGTTTTTAATTCAAAGGAATCAAAGTTCCCCATCAGTCGGTCAACTGAAAACATGAGGCCGTTGTCGCTGACGTCATAGATTCTCTGATTTACGAACAAACTGCTACCGATCTATTCACCGATATCATACTGCAATTGTTTCGAGCTCATTTGTTATTTTAGTAAACATTTCTCGTATGAACAATGTATCGTTTATACTTAACTGACAACAAGTATATCCTTTTTCGTTAAAAAATTTAATAATATATCTACACAGATAAATAAAAATTAAAGTGTCAGTTCGTAATGTCAAAACAACAGCTTTCTACTACATGGATATGAAAGTATGTATGGTATTGACAGGCAAGAATTCAGTCTTTAAATATTATAGTGGACGCTACTTTAATTATTGATTTCCGAAAAGTGACGCCGCTTTCTCCAATAAAATATCAAATTTTAAAATTTTTGTATGTTGTTCCAGCTATCTCCAAAATATTTGCACTGATTTTAGCGAGACATCAACTGGCAGATAGCTGATTTTAGAAGAAGTAACATAAACTAATTCTGTTGTCGAAGGAAAAAGTTGGAATTTTGCGTAAATATTTTCTTTTATAAAGATACAAAGGAAGGGAAATCGCGTGCGGCTGGTGTTATTTGAATAAATACGTCTTTTTAGAATAGACGAACAATAATAAAATAATTTAATTATGATATAAAGAAAAATGTGAATATTTAAAATGACATTTCTAAACTTTTGAAAAATCTTTCAACCGATTTGAATCATATTGATAAGATTAATACAGAGGTGGTGACAAGTTTGTTTAAATTCCTCTGCAAAATGTATACTGAAAAAGGCAAAATGAACAAAGAAGCAGACAAGAAAACAGTTTAATGTTACATCATCACCCAATTCATCATCATTTCCAATTTCAAATATCTAGCTCATCGGGAAGTTCGTTTAAAATTAATTTACGAAATGTATACGGAACAGATAGACACGAAAGCAAGTTGATATATGGTAAAGGTTATTACATGAATTACTAATAACGATAACAATTATTAATAATAATAATTAGGTATTTTATTGCCAGACTTATTATTAATATATATTGCACATTATCTATGAAACTAGGAATTCGATATCACTTCAAATTATTTGGACAAGTCTAAAGAACAAAAACTGAAGTATTTTGTTATAGTTCCGAATATAATTAATTTATTGTGTATAGCTATAGTTTAATTTATATAATTCATTTATTTACTGTTATAAAAATATACAAAAAACTAATTTTAAATGCCTTGAGACATAACATAACATTTTGTTTAACATACGAGACAGAAGTATTCAAGCTATGTGAATCCACGTATATATACATAGTATAAGGTATCGAATTTAATAAAATTAACTAGTTTATACATATAATAAGAATATAAATCTAATGTGCCTATCATTTTAGATTTTTGAAAAAAAATTTTTACAGGTGACTTGGAAAAAGTAATAAAATACATTTCAATCATTTTTAGAAATGTCTGTCTGTCTGTCTGTTTATTTGAACTTCAAGAAAATCATAAAGCATATACTCGAGTAACATTTAGCCTTGGTTTCATTAAAATCGGTTCACTCTATCAAAAGTTATTGTAATATTAATAACGACGCGACTTAAGTACGAGAGAAAAGTAGATAAGTAAATGGATTTAATATATTCAGATAACTTTATTAGCCACTGTTCTTTTACATTAGGTTCTACGCGGATCCCGGTCACACCTAGTCTATAATAAATGTTTTGTTCAATCTACTTAATGCTATATACACAGTTTACAATGTCACAACAGAAAATGTAATAAGAATTTCTCCGTCTTAAAACTTCGAACAAAAATCTACAAAGTTATGTCAGCAACACATAACATAAAGAAAACAGAAGCCGACTCGCGTCGTGCCTCGGTTACGCCGCCGCGCCACGCCGCCACGCCGCCTCACCCAGAGATAAAACAAAGCGCCGTTTGATCCATCGCCCTCTGACACTTTTGAGGTATCCAAAATAATACGCAATTTACTTGAGACAAGTTCGAAGCTTTGTTCGTATAATTGCGACGTAACTTGGCCGGGATGTAACCGTGTAAGGTTTCTCCATTCTGACCTTTGTTTTCGGTTACGTAACTCGGTATGTTTGCGTAGCGGACGTATCTTTGTTCGATTACATTTCGTTTTGTTTTGATTACGTGAATGACAAACAGGTAATTATTAAATTGTTATCCTTTTTCATTATCATATTATTATACGATCATTCATGAAAATGCGTGGAGATATTAAAGTGTAATTTTATATAAATTGGTTGAACAGTACATAAAAACTGCATTGTCACCTAGAACCTTTTTTTACTGGACATTTTTTCAAGTGAACACTTATTTAAACGTGTTGAGCGGTATTTTTGGCAAAAGATAAATTTATAATTTCCCGTCATGACATGCTACGTAAGCATGACCGACCGTATTAGGCTTGTCCGGCTTGCGTATTAGACGCATAGTATAGGAGCCTGTGTACATCTACAATTGATATTTTGCAGCTCATCATATGTTTGATTGATCAATAGACTTTATAAAAATGTATATAATTATTGCTCCGAATGTCAATAGACATGAAAACCACACTAAAGTTAATAATTTCAACAAGCAAATTCTGAAATTTAAATATTGTCATAATATTATTTATTTAAATAATATACAATATTATTATTTCACTGCGTTGAGTTTTCACTTCTATCGGCAGTCCTTATGAGTGCCTTGGCTTTTTATTTATTTTTCTACATAATTGTTTTTCACATTAATTAAGGTACAGGACGTCTTTCTATCGGGTCCATTGGTATGTGAATAATTGTAGTAGGTGAGTTATAGTTATTAAGAAAACAGATATCAGGAACTATATATAAACAATACTTTTTTTTTATCATAGTAGGCAAACGAACAGGTGGGTCACCTAAGTGATCACCACCGTCCATAGACACTTGCAACACCAGGGGAGTCGCAAGTGCGTTGCCAGCCTGTGTTTGGGGGAGGGGGGAGGGGGGAGCGGGAGAGGTGACGAGGAAGGAGGAAGGAAAGTGGGCCTTCGGTGCTCTCACTGACCGAACGCAACGCAACAAGTGATTAATTTTAGCCAAAATAATTTATGGTCTGATTCCGTGATTTATCATTTCCATACTACGACACAATAATAATTTGATTACCTTCATTGAGTGTGTGTCGGTTGTGTATAAAAAAAAAGTATAATTATGTAGCCACGATACTTTCTCGACTATTATAAAATCATATTATGTCAGTGAAATCTAAAGAAAAATTAGAGTGGCTATATAGTTCCTTCACGAATAAATTAACCATCACTCTACCTCCGTCATATTCGACCTTCTCATTTTAAGAATTACATAAAATCAGAAATAGAAATACAAAAACAATAGATTCACGTTCCGGTTTCGACTAGAAATTTTAATAATTGTTACTATAAATTCAAAACAATCAAAGTTTTCTTTGGGTGAAGACCTTCTGGTATTTACGTCGGCCAGTCGCGTCATCTGGCAGATCGTAGCGACAACTCGCGTTCAAATTATTATTATTAATTAGAGAGCCCTTGGATTAATTAAGTAGGGCGCCAATCACATCGTCATCCGCTCGCTCGACTTACGCCCCGTCTTACCGAACGTCTTTGTTAACATCTCGAATACAGAGCTAAGTAAGTATAGATATCACAGTAGAAAAATATATATCATATTTTCACATTTCCGTTCGCTGTTTCAGAACTACGTTTTCCTATATTATGTCTTCTATTCAAAACTCGTTACGACCCTAATAAAATAGATTAGTGTGTACTTTATTTGATTTTAATAAATATTATTTATAATATTAGTAAGGTAAAAAATTTTAACAGACGCTGTTACACAATAAAATTATATATATGATTGCACCGTACACACGTCATAATAAAAAAAAATATTTAAAATGACACCTATTTTTTTTCCAACTAACTACGCTATTGTCCTGTCAAGGTCTTAAGAGCTTCACCGGACTATTAAGGCGAGCGCTTAAGGCACTCACCCGAATTTATTTGGGCAATTAGCTCAAGGGCACACGACACACCTTGGCATGGGCTGTTGCCTGATACATGCAATTCGCGACCTATCTTTTTTTTATCGTGGGATCGTTATCTCTCTCGGGGGAGAGGGTGGGTTATGTCCGACTCGCACGGACTAAAACCCCACGGTGTACGTCTTCCGCTATAGTTGGGGCGACACGAGATCTATATAGACTTCATCGTGCCGCCCCAGCGGTTGGCCCAGCAGCAAAAGTGTGGCCGCCAGGCCCCGTCTTGTTAGGAGACAGCCGTGTACACACCGGCCATCTCTTCCGTCCGCCGGACCTGTGTAATGGGAAGGTGGGCCCCCCGACCCATCTTCCCTGGTCCGGTTACAGTGGGAGGAGGCGGTCAAACTGATGCCTCCTCCTGCCCGTCCCCCGTTGGCGGAGACGGCCACTTTGAGGGTCTTACCCACGGCCCCTCTCCGCCACCTCCTTCTGCGAGACGACTCACGCTCTGCAGTGAGAGATCTTGCCCTAGCGCCGCAGCCAGAGTGCGACGTTGCTCCTCCCACGCAGCACACTCAAACAGAGTGTGCTGCGCGGTGTCCGGGTCAACGCCGCACTGATGGCATACGACGATCGGCTCCCTGCGTACTATCCGGTGCAGGTACCAACCGATTGTGAGCCACATTTATTGTCTGACAAGGAGTCCATTATTCTAATAATTACGTTATTATTATTAAACGTTTTGTATATAATCAGTGTAATACTTCAAGCGTATGTCTTGTGCGTATTTAAATATTACTAATATTTATGCATGCATGGATTTCTTTAAAAGTTTTTATTTCTGCAGTGTGATTATAAGCACATACCTAGCATTGAATTCTAAGCCTATATTATTTCGAATTTTTATTTTGAGAAATAACATTAATCCTTCTTTTCGACTCTAGTATTTTGTTATATCTATACAACTCGTCACTCCCTCAGCGATAATTGAGTAGGATAATTTTAATCGTGCGCGAATTGTTCGAAGTAATGTTCGGAACACATGGCACCATTCCTAATTCTGACTACTGCTTACACTCTTAACTGCCAACTGGTATTGAGGCGCAATGTCTTATGAAATCACTTGAAGTAAATATTACTGTTCAATTTGTCGTCCGCCTTGTGGTCCAGCCATCACGTTGTCAGAATATAAGTAATTTAGATCGAGAAGTTCTATATGTGACAGGGTTGCCACATTTTTACTTGAATTCATTATTTGGATCGCCAAGTTCTGCTTGTTCCAGGGTTAACAACATTTCTCTTTTTTTATATCATAGGAGGCAAACGAGCAGGTGGGTCACCTGATATTAAGTGATCACCACCGTCCATAGACATTAGCAACACCATGGGAGTCGCAGGTGCGTTGCCAGCCTGTGTTAGGGGGGAAGGAAGAGGGGTGGGAGGGATTAGAGGGGAAGGCGCTCCTGGCTGTCCTCCGGTGCCCTCACTGACCGAACGAAACGCAACAATGCAAGCACTCGTCATGGCGGTTTTTTTTTGAGAGGGTGGTACTACTCCGGACGAGCCGACCCAAATATGTTGCAGCCAGTAATAGCTTCAGCGTTCTACCACCTTCAGACTGTACTGATTTTCGGTAACACCAATGATACAAGTCAGCCCATGACCATGACGAGTAAGTTATTTAATACCGCAACAAGCGACAATCTCATCTAATCTTAGAGATCCATTTTACCGAATACCAAGAAAATAAAAATCGACTTCATTTGGTCTAGTTTCACTTACTGAGGGTACCGTTTCACTACGTAATACATTGTACTGAAAGTGATTTTTTCATAGGAACTACGCGTTTTATATGAATAGCTGTTATGTTAATGTATATTATTAATTGTCATCTTTACCGCTTATTTGATATAAAAAAACCTAAACCTACCAATAAAATCATATTCAAAATCGATTCAGCTATTTCTGGTATTAACCGGGATAAAGCAACGGCCACTCTCATTTCATTTATAGGAATACATTTATGAAAAAAAGTTCATTCATTTCGAGATCTTTAGCGCGAACGGTCACACGCTTGATTGATTTTTAAATTACCTGAAATGGAGGAGGTTCTCAATTCGGAATTATTGTTTTTACTGTTTGTTACCTCAGAACTTCATGGCTTATAAACATATTTGGATTTTTTTTATTGGAAAAGGAGTTACGAATAATTTCATGGGGCATTCATATTTTGGCATTTGTTAATGACTACGTCCGGTACCGCTATGACATACCCGAGAGGCGAGACTACAACGCCACCCGAGGAACCACTATTGACCTGCGATACCGCGCTATTGACTATATCGGGGGTGTTACTAATGACCTCGAACGCTATTGGTCCGCTATTCATTATTCACCCCGATGTGAGACTACATTGGTGGGAGTTCAGCATATAAAGGGCAAGATGTCGCTTATCTGGACGCACTCCTATGTGGAAGTTACTGTAAGGCGAAGCTCTGCCCGGATAAATAGTCACAGTGCCTTTAGAGTGTTTATTAGAGTGTTTATTGGTTTTCCTGACCGACTGGCTGATTATACGTATTGTGTAACACATTGATCCTTGAATTTCGAAGATATTCAAAGGAATGCCTCAAAGTCGAATTTGAAATGTACAGTAATTGAGATATTGATAAGTTTATGTTAGTTAATTCCAAGACTGGGTAGGTACCTAACTATAGTTCGCTTAAGAATGCAGACAATAAAAATTCCAGATGTACGAACATAAATAGCAGCAATACACAGCGTTTTAAACATTCTTACTTGCTACCTACGGCACTGAGTATCTTTACACTGTGTCAAAATTATTTTTTCGCAAATAACGGAATAGTGTACGGTTATACCCGAACTATCCGTCCTAATATGCCAACCTTTTTTTTATGTCATAGGTTGCAAACGAAAATGTGGTTCACCTGATGGTAAGTTATCACCACCGTCCATGGACACTAAATACACCAGAGGAGTCGCAAAAGCGTTGCCACCCTTTGGGGAGAAGGGTTAGGAGGGGAGAGGGAGAGAAGAGAGGAAAGGGGAAGGGATGTAGGTCTCTGGCGCTCTAAAATTTTCGCCAGCACAACAGAACCATATCCCTTCCTACCTAGCATCTTTCCTAGTACCTAGAGTCAGCACTTTTCCAGTCCTCTCACGATCCTCGATACCACCCGGCAGTTCATTCCCAGACTCGCTCCGTAACATTCTTAATCCTCATAATTATTGAGTGTTAAATAATAAATATATTAATTGAATAATGTTTTTAAAGAGATTTTTAGAGTACGCTATCACAACATCCATCGTATAAAATGATTTAAATAATGTCACGACTCTTCCTGCCACACCGTACATCGTCTTGCAGCACCGTTCTAATATCACCGGGTCTTAAAAACAAAAATTCTTTAATTCCTCACGCAATTAACATCTAACGGACCTTAGTAGGAGCCAAGTGTCATCGTAAGTTTCAGAACGCGTCATTAAGGGCATCTGTACCGGTTTAAATAACGAAAAAACTCCACAACCAGGGGCCGGGGGTCGAGATGAGAGATTTTATTTAACAAAGTCTATATTAACCCGATGCAATTAGAGAACGTTAACGAGCAAGCCGTAATGACTGCTGGGCCACTATTCTTAATGTTGTGCGACTTAAAAATAAAGCACTTGTACATTATACTATGTAAAGGCGGATTCGACAAAATGGTGATATTTTTATTAAGTCGAGAATGGTTTAAAATATTCATCAATACCTATTCTGATATCTCCGTTAAACGAAGTTGAAGCTTGGCAAATTACAATAATACTCCATTATGTCATTATCCACGGATATTAAAATACATCATTACTTTGTAGTCCGGTGAAGCTGTGAAGACCTTGCCAGGTCAATAGCGTAGTCAGTTCGAAAAAAAAAAAAAAAACATCATTACTACATGAAGTCATGAAAAGATACGTCTAGAAATATTCTAAGAGTGTAATTATGATTTTAAAAAATAATCTCTATAATTTTTTTTTAAGTTTAACTTTCGATTTAATCTTTGTAAATGATTTCACTGAAAAGTCTACTTTATATTATTTAATAATTATTTAAGAGAATTATCTTATTATAACATATAAGTAAATAATCTGCGACATTAGGAAAACCAGGGAATACCTCGACCACTAGACCACGCGAGCGGTCAAATTATTATGTCAACGTAATTTCATTACAAACAAAGTAACGAACATTGTGAATACAATTCCCTTTATTCCTTAATTAACACGGCTACCTTCCAAAAGTTACGTCACCGCCAAACAATCGAGACTTAACCAAGGACTGAAATCCTACAAGGCGAAAGTTTGAGAATAGGCGGCCATACTAACGTTGACACATTACTGGCGAGTGATGCGAATTCAAAACTGCCGCGTTTTGAATATATATTATAACCGTTACTTTCCGTCGTCCGTCGGCTATTTATTGTTTAATTAACCCTCGGGCAACGCTTCGTCCGACAATTAAGCCGCTATTGCTCGACTTAACTCCCTCAGATATGGTTTATGTAATCGCAAGCGCAACTAAGTCAGAGAAGTTGGAAAAATTTCTTGCTAAATATTAAACTTTTAATGGTTAAAGAAATTGTTTACAAATAACCAAAGGAAATTTAAATTAGCTGAAATAAAAAGCATCATAAAGGTACGACGTAAATTTTATATAATTAACAAAATATATATATTTTTTTAGCACTAACTGATACCTGTAACTCGCTTGCGGTGTTCATTATCTTGCCAGTATGTTATGGTATTTCGGTAGGTGGTATAGCCACGCTGAACCTATAACTGGTTTCAGCATTAATGGGTCGGCTCACCCGGGGTAGTACCACTTTCTCAGAGAAAACCGACGTGAAGTAACAGTGCTTCCCCAGCTAGTATTTTAACGCTTACGAAGTTACAGGCACTGATATTTCACTTATATTAGAGTTTTAATGCAAATGTATTTAGCAAAACAAGATTTAATATCACTAACATCAATAATATAAGACACTGAAAATATTCCACTACGGAAAGATAATACGGGTATATTTGAACTCGTGGTGTCATTATGTGGTAGCGTGCCGAACACTACCGCAGTTATACCCTCAAATTGGCTTGTTTATAACGTAACAATTTCGGAAACATCGTGCCATTGTTAAGTGAGTACTATCTAATCTAAATGTAAATTGTAGTTGAATTGGATTTGGCAGTTCAAAGGAAACTGTTCTATAATTCAGGCAGGTGGAAATAAGCCATATTAAACTTTTTAGAAGTGAGAAAATATTCAGTAAGATATGTTTATATTAATCTATTTATTTCTATTATCTATATAAAATGAGTTAGTTCCTTTAAGACTCAGTAATGTCCAAACTACTGAGCGTAGGACTATGAATAATCGATGTGGAATTCTTCGATGTGGACGATTCTAAGCCACTTATTTTCTGGATACAATTGACTCTTTGTCATTTTTTTTCCATATAAAATGAGTTAGTTCCTATAGGACTCAGTAATGTACAGACTACTGAGCGTAGGACTATGTTTAATCGATGTGGTATTCTTCAGATTCTAAGCCACTTATTTTCTGGATACAATTGACTCTTTGTCATTTTTTTTCCATATAAAATGAGTTAGTTCCTATAGGACTCAGTAATGTACAGACTACTGAGCGTAGGACTATGTTTAATCGATGTGGTATTCTTCAGATTCTAAGCCACTTATTTTCTGGATACAATTGACTCTTTGTCATTTTTTAATATTAAACAAAACTGTCGGAAATGAGCTAGTCTTCTAACTATCTGTACATATAATGAAAGTAAAGTCCCTTCGAGGTTCAATTACGACGACATTACTGGACTGCTCGGCATTGGACTATCGCCATTTGATGCGATTTTTTTTCGTAGATGATGTTGGCCTTCTTATTTTTTTGATTCCATTTATACCATTTTTTTATCTCCAACCAAGCGTATGGGAATTTACTAGTTACAATATAAATATTAAATGTATCACATAAAAAGGAAATAGAATTATTATATTGTTATGCCCTACAATCAATTACAGGCATCAGTGTTATTGATGTTATGGCGGAACGGATTCCTTTGACTTCTAACCTTCCTGTCGATATCACCAACATAATTTGATCTTAAACCCACCCTCCGAATATCCAATGATATATGCTTCTTACTGGATTTTATTAAAGATGTGAGGGTTCAAGTTAGGTTAGGCGTGAAGGGAGTGCAGTAAATGACAAGCGACATCTGGTGAGCGTTATAAAAACGACCCTCCTGTCGCCAATACTCGTGTTAGTTGTGATAGTTTCTTGTAAGGGGTTGCTTTTCATATCTACAGTAAGCTTTCGCACTAGCATATACCTTAGGACAGTTAAATCCACTGGTATTTAGAAAACACAAGCTGTGACCGCGGCTGTGTTTGACGTGTTTGTTAGTTGTTCTAATTACCGCCGTATAAACTCATAAACATTTATTCAGAATTCTAGAGAATATTCTATGAATTAAATCAACTTCTTTAAACTTTATAAAAGGAGGCTGTGATCAGCATAAAGATGATTATTTCAAACATATTTTACATATTACCTATAGTTCTGTTAATCTATATATTATATCTATATATTAATACGTGAAGCCTAAATTTTGTATCCCTTTTTTACGGAATTGGCCGAACGGATGAACGTGAAATTTGGCATGGTTAAAGTTTATATGGAGGAGAAGTGCAGAAAGCTATTTATTTTATATAAAACGCATTAGAAGTACATTAAAATTAATTAAAATATGCATTACTCACGCTACTGCTTCAATTTTACACAACATATACACACATGTAAATAAAAAAGACATTTGTCAATAAAGGATTTCAAAGAAGGTTGTGAAGGAGGTTGCTATGCTCGACTGTATGTATTATTTTACTCTTACGTTCCAATTACCCTATTTCATTCTACATTCTACAATGATATTATAACATAATACCCTTTAACAAAAGAACCCTAATAAAATTCAATCTTTAAAAAATCAATGAACTATGGTCGAATGTCGACCTCTGGGCGCCCACTAGTATATATTATTGCAGTATCTACCCAATAAAGGACAAAGTGAACAGAGTTTTTAAGATTATTAATTCTTCTAGGAGTACAATATCATTGCCAGACAAACATTTTACAATGCGCGGAAACTACAATCAGCATTTTCTAATGGTCATGCAACTAAGATCACAGACAAAATAACGTATATATGCAGGTTCGGATCTACCGAAAAAGGCGTTGATAGCGAGCGTACATATTCGGACACCCCACCACAAAAATAGTACTTTTGAAAAATAAATATACGAACCAACAATATAGGTATTATTAAGGTAGGTAATTAATAAACTATTGAAATTGTATTTGGGTATCTACTACATAATTCTGTTGCCTGGTTATTCAGCACTTTAAATACTGAACTACTACCTCTAAAATCTTCTATATATATATATAATAAGAATGTAAATGCAACGTGTCTGTACTTTTGCGATTTTCTTGAAAAAAAATGTTGCAGGTGTCTTGGAATAAGTAATAGAATACATTTCAATCATTTATATAAATGTCTGCTGTCTGTCTATATGTCTGTTTGTACGAACACGCATCAGTGCTAAAGTACTGGGTTCATAAGAAAATCATAAAGCATATCCTCGGGAGTAACTTAGTGTTTGTTTCATTAAAATCGGTCCACTCTATCAAAAGTTATTGTAATTTTAATGGCACCGTGACTTAAGCAAGTAGATAAGCAAATGGACTAAATACGTTCAGATGACTTTATTAATCATTGTTTTGTACATCACGGTTCCACCTGGACGAAGTCGCGGGCACAGTTAGTAAATAAATAAAGTTTTTTTTAATATATCATAGGTGGCAAACGAACAGGTGGGTCACCTGATGTTAAGTGATCACCACAGTCCATAGACACCAGCAACACCAGAGGAGTCGCAAGTGTGTTGCCAGCCTGTGTTGGGGGAAGGGAGAGGGAGGAAGAGGAAGGGAAGAGGAGGAAGGGGAGGGGAGGTGGGCCTCCGGTTGTCAGTGGTAGAGAAAAGATTACAGGAAAAAAGTACTATTCCTCAGAGACAGACTAAACCTACATTAATGCGAGCGAAGCCACGAGCAAAAGCTTGTCAAATATACAATTAACCTACGTAAAACTTTGAAATATATGGATATCTCGTTATTTCCATTTACCCAGTTATTAGTTAGAATATATTAATATTTTTTACTTAACGTAAATGGAATTCCACAAAAAATCGACAAATAAAAATACTTACCGCTTATAAGTATCTGTAAACAATTACTCCTACATATATATATTACTAAACACTTAAATAAATAAATCACTCCATAGCATTTCCCCTCGCAAACAAAATAATTAAAAGTCAATTCTTAATGTCCATCGCGTGATACAATCTGCGATCAATTAAGGAGTCCAGAATATCACATATCTAAAATTGCTGTCCAGTTTTCCGCTGCAGGTGTTATCTTCATATTCGATCTGACTGCGCGGTCAGAAATTACTCCCTTTTATGAATATTTCACCCCCCGGGGGACACTTGACCCCCCTAACTGGATACATCATCAACCCCTAAAATGAACTAATGGTCTTAAACACAGATATAGTGATACAAAAAATGCCGTATGATTGACGATTTTTCGTTACAGATTTTTTTATTGTATTATAATTACTAAATCGCTACTATTCTGTTGTAATTTCACGTAATATTTTATTATTATTATATCTTATTGCTTAAATGGCGAAGTGTGTCTGGGGTAGCTTGTGACCCACGAATGCCTTTGAAACTCAAGGGGAAGGTTTATAAAGCTATGATAAGACCAGTCATGCTGTATGAATCTGAGTGCTGGGCTACGAAAGAGACGGATGAGAGAAAGTTACATGTGGCAGAGATGCGAATGTTAAGTTGGATGTGTGGTGTGACTGGATGGATAAAATTAAGAATGAGTATATCAGAGGAAGTTTGAAAATAGCACCAGTGACAGAGAAGTTGAGGAGTAATAGGTTAGCATGGTATGGGCATGTCATGAGGAGAGATGAAAACCATGTAACTAGAAAAGTGTTGAGTATGTTTGTGGACGAATATACGAGTAGAGGAAGACCGAAAAAGGTATGGATGGACTGCGTGAAAAACGATATGTGCGTAAAAGGTGTGAATACTGAAATGACATTTGTCAGGAGAGAGTGGAAAAAGAAAACATGTTGTGGCGACCCTACTTAAGTGGGATAAGGGTAATGATGATGATGATGATGATCTTATTGTTTAAGTATTTATCTTCATATAAATAGCCAAAGATAAAACAGTTTAGTTCCTTGTTCTATTCTATTTGTCAACCGATCCTCTTCTTTTGGTAACAGTAGTAGCTTGTGTTTTCAATTTAAAAAAATAGAAACAGTTTTTTTTCTTTACCATCCACTAATACGAGTCGAAGCCTTTTTTTATATGTCTCTGTTTTTCCTATTTCACGATCCTTATGTCTACCAATCTACGATATTTTACAGTCTTTGGCAAAAAAACTTCAATGATATAGAAAAAACAAAAATAATGAATTCTGGTCAAATTTCGACAACTCGGCGACCACTACTTATTGTAAATGTTAAAGTGACACATCTCTTTGTAACCTGAACACATGTAAGAAAACATAGAATGCCCTGAGGTCTGATAAAACACATAAATACTTTTAAAGGAATATAGATTTACGGTCGGGATAACGATTGGTCACCAACTAGTTGTAAAAAAACCAACATCATTAATAATTTGCATAACTATTCGTTTCTTTTGGATTGTAAGCTGTACTAAGGATAACTCAAAAACATATTTATTTAAAAAGTTAGTAATTTTCGATAAATCACATCTTCTATTCTTATTTAAACTAGTAAGGTCTCTTCCAGTTATCTGCCTATATCGATGACATTTTATATCGTCACGATCACAGTTCATGATTTAGCTTAAGTGGCTATTCAAATAAAACACAATCATCATTCTGAATATGCTATTTATTTCGTTATATAAAATATATTTAGTCATTGAAATGTCCCTGCCTATCCTACATATTCCCCCTTTTTTTATTACTTAGCTATTCTTTTTTGATAGTTTTTATTTCGAAAACATTTCTTAGATTAATTTACCGTGCATTATTTCATGACCTATTATATCTGATTCAATACAGTCGACCAATATGAACGTCAGAAATATAAAAAAATGGTAATCTAGTATGTTTTTCACCTATAACTGGATAATTGCAATAATTAGGATATTCATAGCTGATGGTACTTTGAAATATTATGCTACATCTATTGGTGCGCCATGGCATTAAAATTGGTACTCATGTGCCGTCATGTTAAAAAGCATATCTCTTATGCCATCTTGCCTCATCTACGCCAACGCTCTCGACTCCCAAGACTGTGTGAGCGTACAATTATATACATTTTGATGCTTCGCTGTGTTAGTTGCGTACTATTTCTATGTGACTTTAGTATTATTGACATGTTTTAAATCATACATTTTAATATTAATCTAAATATTTCACATCTACCGGGTGTCGCGTGACGGCCGATTTTTTACCAATTACATTAATCACTACATATTATAAAACAAAGTCCTCTGCAAAGTCTGTCTGTCTGTTCACGATAAACTCAAAAACTATTGAACGAATTTTCATGCGGTTTTCATCAGTAGATAAAGTGATTCGTGAAGAAGGTTTAGGTATATATTTGTCAAGGATTTTTTATAGTCCACGATATTTTATAACGTCCGCCGGGCTCGCTACTATATTAATAAATCTTTTGTATTTTATTTTCCAACATTAGTATTACAGGGTATAAAGTTTAATTCTGCACTAGCCATGTGCCTTGTAGAATTCCTCAACATTTTAATCCCTTAAGAGTTTTCTAAAACTCTTCCTTAGTACTCACTTGAGTAACATAAGCAACCCCAATGCTCGGTTTTATGCTATTTGTCCCACCGACTATAGATAAGCCGTCTCAGTCGGTAAACCTCATTTTTTTATAATCGATCTTGTTTACAATCTGAAACTTAGATTGCAAAATTGTTTTTTTATAGTAAGATAGCATCCATATATGCACACTACCCGATATTATACAATGACTGGGTCACTGCAGCCTAGACCTATTTACAACCATCCACCAAATCGACATCACGCTTAAATGATATTAGAGATGATATGTTGCTTTTTCTGAGAACTGAATTGAAATGACTTTTGCATCAGTATGTTTTACCAAGCACACCCTCTTCACTAAAGGAACTCAGTAATCTCATCGAGTATAATTTCTATTCTAATTTTCTATAATCCTCATTTCTATTTTCGAATAAGTACGCTAAAACTATTCAATATAATTGATATCCCATATTAACTGCTTCTAATTTCACACCTTAGGAAGCAGTAATGAATGGAAAATAAAGATGGATATCTATATGACGTTATTATAGACTAAGCCATTCTCGAAAACGCTTCGTCAATTCGCAGACGGGGTTATCGACCCAGTTTTTTGTATTAAAAATATGAAAAAGATTTTTATAACCGCCCGAGTCACGACAACGGTCAACCCCTCGCTGTGATATCTGTCCAGTAACACCCCCATGATCGCCGCGAAGTTACCTAAATAATAACCAGCTTGGGTTGACCTGTAAATTCTAGACGGGGAACTCTTAATTTTATGCAGTGACGGGTATTAAACTTTTTAGCAAATAAAAGTTTGATTGGTATTGCCAAAAGATACGCTTTCAGTATTAATATCGTCTTTAACAATGTCTCTATATCTGCAAAAAGTATTTATTCTAATAGCCTTTTTATTTCGGACTAACTGTAACCGCGACTTGGTCTGCGTGGAACTTTAAGTTAAAAAACAGTGATTAATAAAGACATCTAAATGTACTAAGTTCATTTACATTTCTCTCGTACTTAAGTCGCGTCGTCATTAAAATTACAATAACTTTTGATAGACCAACCCGATTATAATGAAACAAAGATTAAATGTTACTCGAAGTTTATGCTTTATGATTTTCTTAAAGAGGTTTTATCATGAACACAGTATTTTACAGTACAGTGTCCAAATAAACAAACAGACAGACATTTCTAAAAATTATTGAAATGTATTTTATTACTTATTCCTAGACACCTGCAATATTTTTTTTACAAAGAAAGTACAGACAAAGTTAGATTTACATATTTATTTATTTCTTACTTTATTTTTGGCAACCAATCATTTAGATTATTACTGCCATTGTCAAGTAGTTAATAGTATTTCAAGTTCTTCTTCTATTCCATTTTGGCAACCAGTCTTCTAGTAGACCATCACTGCCATTGTCAAGTGAGTATCGATATTACAAGTTTCTTGATATAATTTCAATTAACTAACAAGATGGTGGCCAACTTGTTAGAACTTTCCATGGAATTTTTGTGGCATCTCAGAATTCATGGTCCGTGGTATTATTTTCCATTCACTTCACTTATGCACAATAAACAAACTATATTACATAAAACACCACCAATTTTACACAATATAGAGTCAAGTAACACAAGATTATGAATAAAAAATAAAATCCACTACATGACAGACCAAGATCCCGCCAAAAACTCCATTTACATAATTACTATATGTATAGGTATATGTAATCTTTTGTTACAATTTATAAGGTTTGCCAACTGCATAAAATGTATTGTTATATTAAAATACATACAAGAAAATATGCTAAACGCATAAACAAATTATAGTAAAACCCAACATGATTTAGATACTTTCTTGCTGATTAAGTTAGTACGTACATCATCTCAAAATCTTAAGAATCCACTCTAGGAAAGGTTTGTAATTTCTCGTTGATCGGTTGTTGACGGTATGGTATTTCTTTATTATCATTATTATGTCATACGATAAAAGATATCCGCATAAATCCGTAAGTATATCTATATAGTAAGTACATCTATATATCTCTATCTATCGGTTTATTATCCCTCCTTTTTTTACAGTTAACCCTCCTAACTAATCACAATAAAATTCACCATAAAGGTAGATTGAGACCTGGAGGAATTCATAGAATACTTTTAACCTGAATATACTCAAAAAATGCAAACATTTTCGCGGATAAATACACAAACAGCAATCGCGTACAAACATTGTGTAGTAATAGAGACTAAGCTTATTATAATCATTCTTATAAATGTGTATGTTCGGTACTAATTGGAATAGTAATAACAAAATATCAGACAATCACGCAGGTCATAGCAATTTCAAATACTTAGAATTCAACCAGCAAGAATGTTTGGCGCTTCCATAAGAAAGAGGCGTTCGCATGCGAGACAGCTTTAGAGCGGAATGCTTGAAATATCCGCATGCAAGGATATCCGCCAACACTGCGCACATCACTTATTCATACTAACACTTGACACCGTGGTTATAATAATAATTATATGTATCATGGTATATGGATAATTTATTACGATTTCTTCTTGCTTCGTCGACAATATCGGTGATGATTTCTCGCTTGTCCCAAAGTGTTTATATTATTAAATTGTATATACTCGTACATTTATTTGTCTCTGTTTCCCGATATTATTTTAATTAATTATTATATATCTATGAATACTTTTTTCCTACTAGGGACAGGGGGAGGTGGGCCTCCGGCACTCTCACTGACCGAACGAAACGCAACAATCCGCAAGCACTGTTACTTTACGTCAGTTTTCTATGAGAGGGTGCTACTACCCTTGCCTTGAAAACCTTTTCTGATATTAATATGTAATATATTTTAATTTGTACATTTTTTTAAAGAATATAGATGTCTATACAAACTTTACCTGTAGTTAATTAAATCCATATAATGAACAATAAAGTTTCATTGCTCTGCGGTCTACAAAACCTACTTACATGCCGCATGTAAAACTTATATACCATGTAATCTGAACCTATAAAGCAGTCGTGATAACTCCTCCGATAGTGAAGTAATTTCTGAACGACACAGTAATGACACCTATTAGCGGACCGGCCGACGTCCTGTCGCATAATAGCACAATACCCTAGGTAAGAACTCGCCCTATACTCGACGGAGGCTATATAACTTGTACGAACTACTTCTTACATATAAGTTCGATTTTAAAGTAATTATAAGTATATCAGCAATTTTCGTGCTCGTCCCGGATTCACACGACTTCTTCCTTTTATAGTATGAGTGTCTAATGAAAAAAATGGCAAAAACTGAACGTCCATCTGTAAATTATGTCAATATTTTTTAATTTCGCACTATTGTCTTCCGACTTACAGACTCTCTTTTTATATGTAATTCTTTTAACGTATTTTTTTTTCAAATATATTCTGTCATACAAACCTTCTCCTTATAACTACAAACACAAGAAAAAAAATAAGCCAAATAGTTGCAGCTCTTCGGTAGTGATGCGCATGCATTTGTCCGGCAATAGATCTTTTATGCACTTTAGAAATCTCCTAAAAGCATTCGAGAACAGTCACGTCGCCTTTAAATCTTAATCCGTGTGCAGAAACACTAGTCGCCAGCTACATACAGTGATCGTAACTACTATATATTTCATATTGTAAACTTTATATTAAAAATTATTGGTCGTTACTTTGCACTTTGGCGTGGTTCAATTCCACCTGGAAGTGCAAAGTAACGTCTACTAATATTTAATGATGGACTTCCGCAAAGTAACGCCTTCTTCAATCAAAAATTTATATTAAAATTTGAAATTTAAATTTTTCTTTCGAAAATCTGGTTATGTTGGAAATACACGAAGAAATTACTATTATGAAATATATCGTATATAACATTTATCTAAAGACACTTATTCGTATAAATAATTAAATAACAAGGGCTTTTCTTGGAGAAACATTCAGCTAGGGACTAATTAAACCTTTTCTTTTTGTTAAACGTTTTATTTCCTTTATTTTTTTTCATTGAAACAAAGTAGATTTAACATGACTCTGTTAATTTCTTATCAATTAACTAAGCACGCAGTGGAATATTAAATAATAAACGTTAACACCGAAGCACATAACCGTACACAGCCGAACGCGAACCCATCAAAACGGTTTAATCATCCACTTTATATTACCACACGACCGCACTTAATCTGTCACGAAAAAGCGCGCCCATTGGCCGGTCTAGACGTCCAATCTCAGGTGAGATCTAATTCTAAATAACTCCATAATTAGAGCGGGGACAATAAAGCTGAATCCGTGTGTTGCCGTGTGAGGTGCTCGGGCGACAGCTCGCGTGACAAGGTTGTCGTGTCGCCTTCCTCCGACAATAAAATTATAAGTCCACCACAGTGACAATCCAGTGATTTACGCCGGCACACACGCGAATATTCTAATATGAAAGACCTTAAGCTTTTTATTGTGCTGTAGGAAAAACGCAAGAGGCGGACAGGTTAATGAAGAAAATGTGTTGGTCGGTGAGATAGGAAACGGCGACATGCGTGACCACGTTTAACTAATGGCTTTTCTTGGGTTTTTATAGCACTCTAGCTTTGATATGACATTATTTGTATGTGCAATTACACTGTTTCTACTTATAGTTATCTAGTTCCATTAGATGTTTCCGACATATGAATATTATAATAATATCATCAATAACAATTGAATAATCATACAAGACTAGCTGTAGCCTTAACTCCGCATGTGTTTATTATTTGTCAATGTTATTATTTATTATGATTACTATTTATTGTAATAAATACTTGAGTTATAGCAAAATTTATATTGTGTAAATATTTTCGTGTTCAGACATCTGCATTGATCACTTGTACGATACAGAATAAAATAAAATAAAAAGAATAAAAACCTACTTCGGTGAATCAATTTGCACTAAGTTTATCAATCTCGTATACCAAAATATATTTTATGTGAGGAGGTTATCGATGTTTTTGAAAGTTCCCAATAACTGATATCAGTTAAACTCGGGGAAACTTAAATCGGATTCCTTAATCCACTTTAATAGAGTGGATTAGAGCATCTGTAGGTACTTACTGAGGTATACATGTGAATAGAACATATGTTTCGCGTTTATATATATAGAATTAGCATCATTAAAAAACTGTCACACATCATATCACTATACAACTGCTTTATAAATTAGGAATATTGTTTTATTTCTACTTCTTAGAAACTTGGTCTTTATCTAGAAAAATATTGTGATAGTTCAGATATAAAGTTATGATAGTCTTAAGCACTACGCGTTTATCGATGTGTGTTTTCTTGACGTGGATAACTGGGGCAAGCGATGTGGTTTTTATATTTTATTCCTTTGTACATAAAATATATTATTGATATAATAAATAACACACACGAAGTTCATTCTCTATTGAAATATATATTTTTTTTTATTTGAAAGTTATAATTGTAATTTTATGTTATAAATTAACCAAACCACTGCAAAGTTATAATAGGTTTCAACTCGTGAGATGAGAGTTGGAACAACATGTGTGCCAGTATATATTGCCACATACACCCTTCGTACCGAACCACAGTAGCAGGTCACGGGTGCTTTGTGGTAGAAATAAGTATTTTATTTTAAACTGTTAAGAAAACTCACAGCTATATAAAAACAAAACGTATTTAGATATGAACGTAAGTCACTCATAAGTTTTTGCATCTAGTTATAAGAAAACAGACTACAAAACGGAAATTAAAAAATTATTTAGATGACATTTAATCTTCTGTAAACTTGTGTTGAATAGATCTATATTCAGATCGTTAACCCATTTATTTGTATTTTATCTACTCTAATTTAGTAACAGTTTTTCCTGCAGGTCGCCTTAACAACCGGGATGTACAATACGTTATAGTTTCTATTCAGTGTGAATGGAATGCGCTATTTATTTTTATTCAGTAATTCCGAACAGTCAATAACATATATGCTAAGATATGCTATATCAGCTATATTTCTTCACTCATACAGTGAGAGCATATATTTTTTTTATAATGTGATGTGTGGTTTGTTTTCTATGTGTTAGATCTAAATCAAAATCAAAATCAAAATATCCTTTATTCAATTTAGGCCCTGAGAAGGCGCTTATGAACGTCAAAGCTACTACCGGTTCGGAAAACAGCCCAGTCATCGAGAAGAACCGGCAAGAAACTCGATCTGGTTTATTTTTTCATGTCATATATTTCTATAGTAATATAAATATTCACATTCGTTATTAGTGGATGCACAGAGAGGGGCGTCATTTCCAGACGTCACAATCATTCACGTATTGATCCACCCTATAATAGCCTTTAGATATTAAAACCCGCTTGACATGGTTCTTGAACTCACTATCAGGCAAATCGGTAATGTGTTTTGTGACTTTATTATAAAACTTAACACTATTACCTAAATCGGCGTTAATGTTTCCGCTGTCGGACTTTGCACAGGTTCTACCACTCTTAAAATCTATACAAAGATTTCCAATAAGCGACAACATACAATTCACGTTATAACGTTCGTCTTCACTTAAATCGATGTAATTTTGAATATTAATCAATGCTGCATAAAAAACAATATAAAATTATTGCATATCTGTATATATATATAAATTCAATATGATTATGCATTATGTTTTGCTACGATAAATTCCAAAACTACTTAACCAATCTTCATAAAAGTTGGCAGTTATGTATAATTTGGTCCAACTTTAGAGATAGAATTATATTTCGATTATTTAATTACAAATGAAATGATTATCAATGTTGGTTATTGTTATTACTTGTAAGTTTCATTAGCCTCAAACAGATGGCGCTTTAAATTAATTTGTTGGCAGAGAATTGTATGACCAACTGTTATATATATCGCATAGATGCTGCCATGTTTTTAATATTGAACATCTTTTCAATTCTAGTTTATTTTATGGTGCAATTGTTCCCTTATATAATTTTCCATAGAAATGTATCTATATACATACATTAAAATGGTTGTTGGTGTATTTGAGATAGTTAAACCACAAAATCGCTAAATAGATCTAGACTGTATTTAACTGTTATAACATATTTTAACATAATAACAAATTAAGTCGCGGAGGGTGCTATTATATGCTATATTATATACATATAAAATATGTTACTAAACTTCATTGATAAACACACTAATGCAGATGTATGTAGCAATGCAGTTATCAGTTACCATAGCGAGAAGTGTTATCACCAAAGCTTTGAAAATAAACAAAACTTACCTACTGATAGAATAATGTTACATTGATTAAATGTAGCTTATCTTGAGGATAAGATAACGTATCTACCTACAAACAAATAGTATGTAGGTATTATTATTGTCTTCTAGAACAGTATTTTAAGTTTGGTAGAAACTGGGCAGGGTTCTACTATATATGGAAGCTCCATCACGAGAGTTGTTGCTGGTAGCAATTCTCACGCTGTAATGGCCGCTTAACGTCAGATTGACTGCATGATTACATGGTATGTACCATAGCATATAAAATATATTAGTTATTACAAACTAAACGTATAAATTCTATTTCATGGACCTTACATCTCCTTAATGGCATTAAACATAACTTGACCCTTGAACTAATTACGACTCCATTTTGATATGTGAGTTTGTTTATTACGCTTTGCTATTGAACCGATCGTCATGAAATTTTGCCTACAAGTTGTCAGGTGTACAGAAAGACACATAGAGTACCTTTCATCCAATAAAAAAATACTGCTCCCGAACGATAAGTCAAATTTGCGAGAAAAAGCTGTAATAAACTGTAATATACGTGTTATACGTAAATATGCTTATGAAATATAAAATGTTTGCCAAGTTAACATCTCATTATTTCTAGTAAGTTGGTATCTTTTTGTTTTTTTATTTTTATTGTGGCATGGCAAAGTGACTGCTCTATGACTAGTGGTAAGCACAGTACAATCCAAAAACAATGGAAACCACCAAGTGACACACTATCCATCGCCTGTCGCCGCTGTCATGCCGGCCTGCGAAAAGCTGGACATGCACAGGCTGATCCCGAAACGCGACTCGCAGAAGCGAATCATTAAGATGGGCTTTTTCGCCATATACATGGTGGTTGCGACCCAGTCAGGCTATAAAACCCTACCACCTGCTTTCGCCATTGCCTCGTTCGATATTCAGTAGGGTGCACCACGGGCAGGTGAGGTTGGCTTGGGTGTCTCAAATCTTACGATGTTATTCGACACCCTTTACACCCCAAAATTTTATTGTATTTACCGTTTGACCATAATCGCACCTGATGTTAAACTATAACTATAAGTACAATAAACATGAAGGACTGGATCTCAAATGTAGCTCCCAAAAAACATACGTACGTGGTAATTGACAACAGAGTTTCAATTTAAGGATAGTCTGTAACTAGGCGAACTTACAAAAGCCATGGCTTCATAATTCAACATTAGATACTTTTAAATTACTAGTACTATTATCTTAAATAAATAGTATAACTTTAATTAACCCTTATATTATACACACTTATTTAAGTTGAATTTATTTAAAAATATCGTTCACTTTACCTTACAAGGGCATCTATAAGACTATGACAAATTCACGCATAAAAATAAACAGAAACGACTTACTTTCACGCCGTATAATCATATTTATTACTTATGCCCTGATTTCTTTAACGTTGTACAAAATGACCACGCATTGAAGATCGGCCAACCATAAGTCAAAAGTCACGAAGCAAGATTAGAGCCTAATTGACGTAACTACGCCCAACGCAACCTTAATCAGCATTTATAACGATATAACCTCCTATTATCAAAAATACTTAACCTATTTATACGGAACTTGGGCTATGTTACAACCAATATGGGTTCCGTTAGATATGTCTACCTACATATTTGATATTGGCTGCCCAAATACATATTGGCACATGCCGTATATTGTTTATTTGTAACTCTATTATGATTCAAATATATTGAGATATTTAATTTTTCATTTGTAATTATTCAGATTACTTCGGATTTTGAAGTGTCAGTTTGTTTAAGCGCATTGAACAGTGTACGAAAGTGAACCGCCACGCCCTGATCTGTGACGCTGAATTGGGTTTAGACGGTTCCACTCGATATCAAGCACGCTCGGATCGGCGACACAAACAAAATTTTATACAAGTATATGGCTCGAGTCTTCATCAACCACGTTTACTTTCTGGTAAGAAGTGCATCGTTTACATGATTACGTTTTATATAATACGTAATTAATGTTATATAAAATATAATAATACGTATTAATAATAAAATAATATTATAGTATTGTGTATGTTTTGTATATAATCAATGTAGTGTATATAATATGCGTATTACATTTATTTATATTTTATAATGTTTTATATGTACGTGTCTTTTAGTGTACGTGATGCTAACTTATGTGGTATTTACTATTGTACTTATGTGGTACTTTGTTTTACTTGTACACCCAAAATACCCACGATTCTACTCCATGGAACATATCCATCCAAAGGTTACCTGGAAGAGATCGCTATTAGCAATTAGGTCACCCTTTGTACTAATCATATAATTTCAAATTTTTTATATTGTTTTTATTTATTGTAGCACGGCAAAATTATTGCTCTATGCCTGATGGTAAGCACAGTGCAGTCCAAAAATAATGATGACCACCGAGTGACAGTGATATATATATATATATAATGTATATATATATGTATAATGGTGTATAATAGGGATTTTTTTTTCTATTACTTATTATTTCGATATAATCATTGATAAATCTGTACTAACTTTAATGGGCATGTATTCATACATTTTCACTTCTATTGTAGCTGTTGAGATTTTAAATAGTATTGTATATTCGAATATGGAACTAATTTGAATTTTAAGCGATAATAGGTCAATGATAGTGCATTCAGACACGTAGTTAACATGTTGGGGAATACGTTCAAAACCGGCATAAACCGAAGTTCTTGGTGAAGGAAAACCTTTATGAACTTATGAAGTCATAAATAACTTTGTCTTAGAAAATTTCAAATACCTTGTAATTTATCTACGTTATGTATTTAAATGTATGGGTATGTACCGGCAGCTGCACAGGCAAACCATTGAGAAGAAGATCTAGGTTTACCGTATTACTATCTTAAACGACATCATTTATGATCTGTAGGCTGTGTAGAGTAGAAAAAAAATGAAATAGAATATTATAATCAATAATATAATTAGTTCCGTAGCCGCGATGGTGAATGTCCGGCTACTGCTTCCCGACACGAACACGGCAAGCGACCGACACAAATCTTTACATCGTCTCATGCCATTCCCTTCTAACTCAACATTATGATTGCTTCACACAGAATTGTCACGCCACCTTCGAGTTTTTGCCGCTAATTAGTGTAATTTTTAATTTTCTATGTTATATTTTTTACATGTCTACTGTACATTTTATTTATTTTTAGATATCATTATTTTTATTGCGTATACAAGAATTTATTATCAACTTTTAGGCATTTAAACATATCTATAGTTATATTATAAAACTGGAGGGTTTGTTTGTTTGGTTGAACGCGCTAATCTCAGGAACTACTGAACCGATTGGAAAAAATATTTTAGTATTAGATAGCTCATTTGTTCAGGAAGGCTATAAGTTATATATCACCAGGTTAAGACCAATAGGAGCGGAGCGAAAATGAAGAATGTTTCAAAATAGTTTTTTTCCCTTTTGAGAGCTTCCGCTGCGTGTTAGCGCTAGCCCAAAGTAGCAATTACACGCAGATGAAGTCGCAGGCAGAAGTTAGGCTAGTTAATAATAAAAAATGAAAAATGTTGCTATATAAATAAATAACCTTTAAAATAAGGTATCACTCTGCCACCTAACAAACTTATCTGGCTATACTAATATATAAAGCTGAAGAGTTTGTTTCTTTGTTTGCTTGAATGCGCTAATCTCAGGAACTACTAGTCCAATTTGAAAAAATCTTTCGGTTTTAGATAGCTCATTTACGGACGAAGGATTTAGGTTATATATCATTACGCAAAAATCGATAGGAGTGAAGCGCCAATGAAGAATGTTTCAAAATCGGGCATTTTTTCGTTTTGATTGCTTTCGCTGCCTGTTAGCGTTAGTACTATATACGTTGCCATGGTAACGTGGTAAGTTTCTATGTATAATGTACACCTTATATGTTACAGTAGATGGCATCTGTAAAAAAACATTTTTACAAATGTTTTTAAAAATGCATTTCTGTAATGTACATATTTTACATTTCTTGAATACATTTAAAAAAAACGCAAGCGGAACCGCAGATAATAGCTAGTAATTAAAAAAAAATTGAGTCTTCATAATAAGATTCTCAAATGTTATTACAATGTTTGTTATATTAGAAATTAATATATGCAGATATATAAGAGTAAAAGTTATTTCTAACACCGGTGGTGGAAACCTTAATAAAAATCAGAGTTTTCGTTAGTTCGATATTGTATATTTGTAAGTTTTGACACTTGCAGTCAACCAAACTAGACAAAAATAAGAAAAAACATACATACATACACATACAGAATAAACTATCTATAGTAATAGTATAAAGCAGAAGAGTTTGTCGGAGATTGAAACCGCTAATACGTCGTGTGGTGGCGTGGTAAACCTAAACCTTCCTTCGGGAAGAGATCTATGGTCTTGAAGTGGGTCTCTTACAGGTTGATGTGTTGATAATAACGTTTCTTTGATAAAAGTCGACTTATAATTTAGTTACAGAACACGGTTATGTATGTCGCAGGTAACACAATCTCACGCAGTTCATTCTTATTAATATACTTAAAATCCTTTACCAGACGATAAGTTCACGGACTATATCAACCAAGATTCTATATTATCAATATACTCTACAAGGTAATTATTATAAAGTAGTAGATAATATTATTAAATGACTTTTATAAATTAAAAATGATATTGCTTATTGACCTGTATAAATTACTTGTACAATAAAAAAAAAACTAAACTATTGATAAACCTGATTAAGCTTTTTGGTTACTTTCCCAAAGTCTACTTTCAATAAAAAATATTAAAAATTGTTTTCAGTGAATCAAGAAATTCCGGTAGAATTAACAGAACGAATAAAGAAAGGTGCAGACTGGTTATTTTAATGTCTCTGTTGACACATACAAGTAAGATATAGTATATGTGTGGTCGTTAGGACCGTAGCAGAGTAATTCTGTTTCATTAGTGGCCGTGCATCGATAGCCGATACCCGAGACCAATTACCCGGTTTTATCACCAATTAAATCTTTACGATGCACCACTAGCATATACCTAAATCGGTATTGTTTACGTGGATGCAAACATTCTTATCGTTTTAATAAAGGTAAAATATGCTATATGAGAAATTTCCTCTACATGATACGAAGTTTTTCAAAAATGAGAGAGCTTAGTAACGTGAAAATAATTTCATCTACATTATTTACCAAAAATAGACCCTAAGGGAAATTTAAAAATACCACGCACCGTAAGAGACGTTGAATCGAAAAAGAGTCAGATGATACGGATTATAGATTTTTTTTTATATCATAGGAGGCAAACGAACAGTTGGGTCACCTGATATTATGTGATCACCACCGTCCATAGACACTTGAAACACCAGAAGAGTCGCAAGTGCGTTGCGAGCCTGTGTTTACGGTTAGGGGGAGTGGGAAAGGGTGAGGGGAGGTGGATTATCCGGCGCTCTCACTGACCGAACGAAACGCAACAATCCAAGCACTGTTACTTCACGTCGGTTTTTTGTGAGAGGGTGGTACTGCACCGGGCGAGCCGACCCATTCATACCGAAATCAGTAATAGCTTCAGTGTGGCTCTACCACCTACAGAAATTATAGATAAATGGTGTAAATTAGAAGAAACCTACACTGAAGTTGTAGACAAGTCTTGAAAAGTTTAAACTTTGTTATAATCAAACAGTTCAGTCAGACAATTTTTTTTTTCGTATGTATGGCGTTATTATATGAACATGTATTACCACAACGTCAATTATAAAGAGTCGCCAAGAAAATAAATATCTTATATATATGCTAGAATTTATTGACAGGGACTACACACACAGTACATTTTAGGGTGTAAGTGGTGATTGACTTTAAAAAGGTTCTGACATCTTTCGATGGCTTTAAAGAATACGTATATTCATGTTTATCAACAAATCCCGGAATTAAGTTCAGTGAACGTCATTAGTATCATATTTGGCATAACTCGTGGTGATTTACCTTTTGTTATAATAGCACACTAAGTAATTGTAACTGAAATGTATACTGTAACTGATGATATGTATTGCAATCCAAAATAACGAGATAAAGAATTCATAGTTTATTTTTACAACAAATTAGCTTTTTTTTTTTTTCTCTCTTATCTGCAGACTCTCGGTCCGCACCATTTTTTTGCTAAAGTTTTATTTAATATGTATGTTAAAAATCGTATTTGTGAGCATCTATTGGGTAGTTTTTTTTTTATATACATATATATATATTTATTTAACTGTTTTAGACGTTATTATTATTTATTTATAACAAATTAGCTTTGGCTCGCTGCTTCCGTCACGATTACTGTAGATTTTGAAAGTTAAACACAACCCATGTTACTCACTGATAACTTGATAACTTTCTATAGATGAAGGAATTTTCAAAATCGATTAAGTCTTTTTGGGTCTATCTATTATAAACATAAAATTATTTTTGTTTCTTCTTTTTCCAGATATAAAAAGCGCGTGGTGCTTGTGGAGCTTACTGTAGAGACTTTAGTCTATCCAGAACTGCAGCAATTTCTGTACTAGAACGAACGTTTAAAACTGTATTAGCAGGTTTATACCAGATTTGGATAGGCAGAGAGAGAAACACGGGTAGTTAAGGTGAGTGCTGATGTACGTCGGAAAGGGGCCCCTTAAATCTACACCCGTGTCACAAATCCCGGGAACTACTCGGAGTTTCTCTCGCTGTCACGCGATGGAACCGACAGCCGCACGGTGAATCTATAAAATGCTAAGGAGTACGTCTTAGTATATACTAGTTGATACTCGCAACTTCGTCTGCGTAATTTGTTATCTTAAGAATACATTTTATGTAAGTAAAAGTAAAGTATTTTATGTGATTTTAGTAAAAACATAAGCACTACACCGATTACCCCATTTCTTCATGGCTAGAAAACGAACATCGCTGAAAGCGTAGAGCTTATAAA
>MU158738.1:1386785-1414347 GCA_015888305.1 Antheraea pernyi | reverse complement strand
GTGAGGGGAGTAATTTATTACTTTGCTCGTTTTATCGTAAGTATTAGATATTTTGAACATTTGTGACTTTATTACTAGGTGTTATGGTTGTAATTAGGTTGAACTTAAAACAGTTATAACACTTTTTTTCTCCTTTTCTTAGTAAACAAATAGTTACACATAAGTATATATTTACGCGGACGGCTTTTAGCTTCGATTTTGTACGTGACCCTTTATCTAGTTATTGTTGATCGAAGGGAGCAAACGAACAGGCGGTTCACCTCATAAGTGTCCATAGACACCAGCAACACCAGGGGAGTCGCAAGTGCGTTGCCGGCCAGTGTTTCAGGTACGGGAGTGGAGACGGGGAGTAGGGTAGGGAGAGGGGGAACGGGGAGGGGAGAGGGAAGAACCCATCCGGCGCTCTTACTGACCAAACGAAACGCAACAGTGTAAGCATTGTTACTTCACGTCGGCTTTCCGTGAGAGGGTGGTACTACCCCGGACGAGCCGACCCATTCATGCTATTGGTTTCAACCAATAATAGCTTCAGCGTAGCTCTACCACCTTCAAAAATGAATGAATGTTATTCTTCACCGAAAACTTCGACTCAGTTCCTAGGATTCAAAGCTACGTCCATCGATACGGTGTACGAGCACGCTATCAAATAAGCCATAATCGCTTCGAACGCTTTTTATAAACTGTACGTTAGTTATTGTGTTAAGAAAATATCCTGTATACCATATCAAGTAATATGGCACTTAGGATTTTCAAAATCATTATCCGTATGGATCAGATACTTATCATCGACCAGGGTTTTCGAGAAACTTCGGTCTGTTTAGTTTTTTATTTCTATACTAGCTGTGCCCGTAGGTTTTTCGTTTAGCATATCTTCCAAACTTCCGACCTTCCGACCTTATACATTGAATATAAATCGTTTCACGCCAAAAGAACCGTTCAAGTATTATGTAAAGTGAATTATATTCGTAGTTAAAGTTTTAGGTAAGTGTTAGATTTTACAATAAAGTCCCAAAGCATATTACCGATTTACCGGACTGTAAGTTGAGGCGCCACGTTACGGGCGTTTTGGTGTCGAAAGGCTATCAAGAGTGGATCAATATGTGAACGATGGTGATATCTGGAATAATTACTTTCTGTGCATCCACTAAAAAGGATATAATGTTAAAGAGATACACCCAATCGAGTTTGTTGTCAGTTCTTCTCGATGACTGGGTTGTGTTCCGAACCAGTCCATAAGCACCTTCTTAGGACGTAAATGGATCAAAGTATTTTTCATTATGATTTTTTCCAAAACACATTACCGATTTGCCAGTTAGTTAGTGTTATGTCAAGCGGGTCTTAATACATAAAGGTTATTACAAGGTGGATCAATATATGAACGATAGCGACGTCTGGAAGTGACGCCTCTCTCTGTGCAACCACTAAAAACAAATGTAGCTTTGTGTCTATTATATTGTAATAATCAAAAAATATGTTAATTATTATGAAAGGATAAACCAGATCGAGTTTCTTGCCGGTTCTTCTCGATGACTGGCTTGTTTTCCGAACCGGTGGTAGTTTTGACGTTCATAAGTGCCTTCTCAGGGCCTAAATTGAATAAAGAGTATTTTGATTAATTTCGTCCTTTTCAACAAAGATAACGCATATTAACGACAAAACTCTACCATGGGTTCGAAAAATCAACCTAGTTATCGAGAAGAACTGGTGAAGCATTGATACTCTGACCTCACTATGTTTCTTACACAACACTTAACTGGCTCGTAAGTTCTACTGAATTATGAATATGACTTCCTTAACCTTCCTGGAAAAGTAAACTCTAAAATACAAATATAATTGCAAACCAGATTATTAGTTCTAGGGGTTGACGTGTCGATAGAACAACAGAAAATAATCTTTTGATCTCCATTATATCCATCATTATCATCAGCCTATGAGAGACCCGATGCAGGACCATAGGCTTCTCCCCGAAGTATGGTATGGGCACAAACACCACGACGACGACGCGATTTCAAACTCTGAGAAATCAATAGTTCTATATTTTTTCATATACATTAATTAGTTCAACAAGAACATTGCTTAGTTTCTGGTTTCCTCATGATATCTCCTTACACCTTCAGCTGCTAGTATTACCAATTGAAATTATTAAATGTACGATAATTCCGCAAAATTCACTGCACCATCCAGTGATGGAGCGGTACTCAATTCAGGCCTTCCCCACGACAAAGAGTATTTGATGTTAGCATAGTGTAGGAAAGACCATGTTTGTTGCAAACATCCAACATTCTCCCGAATGTCGTGTTCAAACGAAGCTGGAATTTTTAATACATTATTCATGGTGATGAATAATATAAACGGCGTAAATATCAACACATAAAAAAATCATTTATTAACTAAAGCGGAAGGAACGGGACGCCACGTCTCGTAAATCCCGCTTGGCGCGCTGTATGACAGTTCAATAGGATAGTGTGAGCCATTAAAAACGCATTAGGGTTAAATCAGAGACGGTTTATAGGTCATTAACCCGTGTTGTATTGTTATATGGCCTCCATAGGGGATGATCTTACCCGAACCCGCTTACTACGTATTTCGTAACAACAAGGCGGTAGTACAAATACCTCAATATCTCTTCAATCAAACTCAATTTATGAAACAAGTCAAGAACGCAATGACAATACTGTCGCTGTATATGGAACATGAAAAATCTTCCTACGAATAAATTTTGGTTGGGAAATAATCTAAATCAACCATTTTGAAGCAATTATTAATTAAGTCATTACTTTTCAATGTGAGATTTACCTAAAAATGTTTTGTAAATTTAATATTATTTACAATAGTGAAAAACATATCAACATGTAGAACTGATCATTATCTATAGTACCTATACTAATATTATAATATATACTATATTAATATTACAGATTAATCAATACAACAGACATACTATTAAAAAATTCACTTTCAATTGGTTACTTTCACAAAATTACACAAATACAGAATTATTATTATTACCACAATTTAAATTATAATTATAAATTCGGTAGTTCAAATCATACACTTTTATTTAAATAACAATTCACTCATTCAACAATTCACAATTAATTCAATCAATTACTATCATAAAACGCTCTCACACTCCGAAAGCCATGTTACACAATAATCTCACATATTTAGTTAATTCAAATTAAGTTTTTATTTATTACATATGTTTAAGTGACTGTTTCTTTTAGTTCTCATTATATGAAATTGTGATATCTGCGATACGGTTTGTAACCAGTGCAGATACCAATATTACTGTTAATTATGTACACATTGGCTTGGAACATTAAAATATTATTTTTATTATTATAAAGCTGAAGAGTTTGTTTGGTTGAACGCGCTAATCGCAGGAACTACTGGACCGATTTGAAAAATTCATTCAGTGTTAAATAGCTCATTTATCGAGGAAGGCTATAACCTATAATAACAATTTAAGACCAATAGGAGCGGAGCACCAATGAAGAATGTTTCAAAATCCTTTTTTGTCCTTTTGAGAGCTTCCGCTGCGTGTTAGCGTTCGGCCAAAGTAACTATTCCACGTGGACGAAGTCGCGTATTATCAATGCAACAGTAAAGTTTTTTATTTGCTACGTTTTCATGCCTTAAGTACTCTACTAATCATTATGAAGTTTTGCTGTCAGATGTACAGAAAAGAGCATTAAAAAACTGTCGTTCAGAAAATGTACGGTTCTGGAGGGATAGATAACAATCTACATTAAAGCGAGCGAAGAAAACTAATAACTATCAATGTAATGTAAATTATTGAAATCATTATTCTACTGTTGACAATTCGTTGCTCGTTATTATTATTGGCAATAACAAATATTAACTGATAATATAACAGTTATGCAACAACAAATAGGTATTGTGTTGTTGGCCAGCGTGTATCCTCCTTCCTGTAACATGGGGTCCTTCAAGGGGTACTTACGCAGGTCGGCGTCACAGCTGTGACCGGTGAAGGTTGGTGTGTGTTTCGATGGTTTTTGGATTGTACTATGCTTACCATCAGGCATAGTGCAGTCACTTTGCCGCGCTACAATAAAAAAATTTGGTTGTCTGTAATGTCGGTTTATAGACGATAATTTTACGTGATAACGACTCGGACGCATCAGCCGATGGAGTGGAAGGAAAATAGATACGTTACAAGCCGAACGCTTAGACCGATCGCACTTCTCTATCGTTTGTTCCACGCTCTCGCTTGCACGCTCGGTTCAGGCGGAACGTGCCAATAAGTCATGTTTTTTTGTGTATACACCGACATTCATCGATTTACAAGACGGTATCACGTCAAAAAAAAAGAGTACTATATGTTGCTCATTCAATTATGGTACTAACAATGAATTTTTACTAATTGTATTATGATATGTTATATAGATGGGTTATAAGCAACAGAATAACTGACAGCAGTTTATAACAATAATTGCAAAATGACAATAACGTAATTTGTTATTAGGATAGCCGTTATTACAAATGAAATGAAAAAAGCACTTACAGGGGTAATGTGTGATCCTCGTATACCAATAAAAACAAAGGGAAAAGTCTTATAGGACTGCAATCCGACCGGCGTTACTTACTATATTCAACAGATGCTGGACTGTCAAAAAGGCTCATGAACAAAATGTACATGTCAATGAGATGATTATCTCATTCGATTCGATAAAATACCCAATATATATACGTGAAAGCTTTAAAGTCGCACCAATCGTTGACAACATGACTGAAAACCACCTCAGATGGTATGGACATGTGGTCCAACTACCTTCTACCCGAACGCAAAAGAGGTAGAGGCCGCCCACCTCCAACTTGGTGGTCAAATATTGCTAAAAATCTCAAGAAAGCCCGGTTACAAGAATCGACAACCCAAGACAGATTAGTTTGGCGCAAAAATGTGAGGAGACCCGACCCCAAATAATCGGAAAAGAGATAGACAAAGAAGTACGTTACATATTTGTATAGAAACTATACAACAAAAATAAACTGTATGGAAACTTTAATCTCTTGCCCTTTATCAAAAATAACTTCATATCTGTCGCTGAAGTTTATATCAAACCCAATATCACTTTGCTGTCTAAACAATACAGATACACAAATAGATTTCCGCCGGAACGAATGATCCGGTCCACGCACAAGTCCAAACATGTCACAGCGTCACGTACACGTATTGCGTCAATAAAAACGTACACGTAAATCCGGATAAAGTCGAGAGATCAATCCGTCGGATACAATAATCCTGTAAGAGTGATGCATCACACACACTGCTCTGAAGAACGATGAGGAAAACAGCGAGCGAGTTTGACTTCACGTATAATTAGAGATGAAAGACTTTATGATCATCTTTCATCACATTAATTATAACTAAAAAGCTGGAGATATGGCATAAGCGCTTCAACAGTGCCTTTTTAAAACTTGGCTAGCTAGCTTGTTTTTGACGGTTGCCCCGTCAATCCGCCTGTATCTAAGCAACATATAACTATTTCTCTTTCATCATCGAAATTGAGAATATGTCATCTTACTTCCACATCTTCAAGAATGAACTTGTTTTCCGAACCAGTGGTAGCTTTGACTTTCACAACCACTTTTTCAGGGCCCAAATTAAATAAAGTATTTTTGATTTGATGTCCTTTCTACTGTCTAAAACGGTTGAATGAATTTTACAAGTCACTGGAAGAGACTTTTGACTTTTATTACGTTTTTAAATAGAAAGAATACAGGAATAATAAAAATTAACAATATAGAAATTTAGTTGTAGTGACTCAATTTTATAAAAAAGTGTGTACTTACGCACTTAAGAAGTTATACAAAGACATTCAATGGAATAGGAATTTATAACGTTTCTATTCAAAAATACTTTTTTCACTTTAACAGTCTTTAAAATTAATTTTCTATGTAATATCTATATAGAGAATTAAGTAAGATATCAAAAAGAAGTAGAATACATTATACATATATAAAATAATAATTTATACTGTAAACAAATAACCGACAGTTAACCTCAAATTTATAAACTCACCGGTAGTCCGGTGAAGCTGGTATGACCTTGCTTGGTCAATAGAGTAGTCAGTTCGAAAAAAAAAAACTATATACTCACGTAAAAACTAGTTGTATCACGAATACTGACAATAGATTGTCTTACCCAACCATATATCATTTAAAATCACACACAAATACCAACTACATAAATTTCTGCTCATTGCAGGATTCAGAATTAAACTACAATTGAGCATTCATCATTTAGTATTATAATTTTAAGCATTAATGCATACCGCCTACGTTCATTATTTCATAATAAATAGTTTTAAATGTTGTTCAACAATTCTGCTTTCTAATTTGTTAATATATATAAATAATCTTACTATCTCTTGTTATACTTAGGTATTGAATTCAGACAAATATCTATTTAAAATTGCAAATTTTATTAGTATCCATGACCATGATTCCTGCTTATGACTCATGTAAATTGAATTGTAAGTGAAATTATCTGTTGTTATGATTTTGAATTATACTTTAAAATTGGATTAGAATAAAGAATGTCAGCCGAAATATTAACGATACATTTTTGTCCGCTAATCATCCCGGCAGTGTATCGCGGTCAATCCGAGACAAGATATATTTTTTCCCTTGTTTATTTCCGTCGAAAATTTCAAAGCAAACAATTTGTGTAATGAAATCGGATTACCTTGTCGCAGAAATCATTTAAAATTACATTAACCTGTGTCTATTGACTTTGAGGAATAATGTAAATACAATTTGTGCTGGAATTAAATATTTATAGATTTTTCTAGTATATTGGTTTCATACTTCACTCATAGGAAACAAAATAGAGTACACTCATATAATTTACTAGCTGTTACCCGCGGCTCCGCACGTGCTTTTTTAAAAATGTATTAAAGAAATGTACAATTGTGAGTGGGTGTGTACATTACAGAAAAGCTTTTTCAAAAACATTTGTAACTACGACGCGCACACCAACTGTAACATGTAACGTGCACATTAGATATATGAATACAAATAGTATATCGAATAAAAACTCGCTGGAAAGTTCTAACAAGAGGGTTACCATTTTATTCGTTCATTGATTATTTTTTTATATTAAGAGGAGGCAATTTTGGAGTGTAAGGCGTGTCAAATAACATCTAAGACTTGAGACATCCAAGCCAACCTCACCTGCACGTGGTGCACCCTGCTTAGTAACGAACGAGGCAATGGCGAAAGCGGGGTGGTAAGGTTTTACAGCCTGACTGGGTCGCAACCACCATGTATATGGCGAAAAAGCCCGTCATAGTTATTCGCTCCTGCGGGTCGCGTTTCGGGATCAGCCTGTGCATATCCAGCTATTCGCAGGCTGGCATGGCAGCGGCGACCGGCGATGGATACTGTGTCACTCGGTGATCGCCATTGTTTTTGAACTATACTGTGCTTACCATCAGGCACAGTGTAGTCATTTTGCCGTGCTACAATAAAAAAAATCAAACAGGTGTGTCACCTGATGTTAAGTGATCACCATTGTCCATAGACACTAGAAACACCATGGGAGTCGCAAGTGCGTTCCCAGCCTGTGTATGGTGGAGGGGAAGGGGGGAATGGAGGAATGGGAAGGGAGGTGGTCCTCCGGCTGACTATCACAATAGTAATTATCACTTGCCACTTAGTGATATACCTCCAAGAAGAACCGAAGTTGGTGAAAACCAAAAAAATATTATAGTAGCCATTTGTCGTTGCAATTCTGAAGAACTTTTTCCTTATTAAGTTAGTAAGCGTCCAAATCTTGCAAATGAACTAAATCCAAAATATAGTGTTGTAACCATATTATGCTGGTAGGCCATTTTGTAATAACCGCGTATCTAGTAACTACCCTCAAATTGAAAAACTGTTTTCGTACACCTATAAGTATATTTTCCGACAACTACATCTGAGAGCCTGTCCTCATCTACACTTAGGTCACCACTAAGACCTGTATATGGTATGGTGTCAGGTAATTTTTTTATTAAAAGCTAAGTATACTTTCTCTAGTTTTTTCTCTCAATATTTTTTAGCATTTAACTACAATCTAAATTGATGTAGTTTACGATAGTAAATACGTTAAACCCAGAAGGTAACTAGGTCTCGAGTGCAACTGACAGAACACATCAGCAGATGCTTCGATACAGATTTTTTACTTGACAAGTAGTAGATAGCTAGGCCGATTTCTAAAGCCTTACCACCTCGGTCGCAAAGATTTGAACCTACGATCGACGCGATATCGAAACATGTTGTTAACTGAGCCATTGTCGTTATTCATAGGTCTAATCCGACAGCTGTCTTTGAGAGCCCATCGTCTTTTAAGTTTAGATCTTACCATCTAAGACTATGATCATTTGATGTCGATTAAAGCTTTGATCAAAAGCCAGAAGTCCCGTAAATATGCAAAATCAAAAATACCAATCTTCTATGCTATTACATCTCTCAATACCATAGCCTAAAATTGTCGTAGTAAGAATTACATTTATTAAAGGCACTAAAGGAATCTCACTTCTATGTTACCAGGAGAAACGACTAAAGTGAGTTATGGGTGTAATTTATCAGGACACGATCTTCCTTTACGAGTATGGAAATCTTGAAAGTGTATCTGGGGAATATTTCAAAGTCTGTCATTTCCTTTAGTTTTTTTCTTACGCAAATGGCCACTTGGAGGAATCTTTCTCGGATATTATGACGCTCTTAGATAAGCGACTGCTCTATTTTTAACCGACTTTCAAAAGAAGACGGTACTGAATACGGTTGTATTATTTTTTCTATGCCTGTAATCTTAGACATTTGTAACCGATTTGGGAAATTCTTTATATATGGGAAACAGGATATTTGAGTCGAATTTTAATCTCATAAGTATTAATTAAGCCTTGGATTTTGATAATATGTTAGGGAACACCTAAAATCGAATAATAAATGTATAGTGACTGAGATATTGGCACATAACTTGGATGTATTTTATTAGAGTAAACATTTTGAAGTCGGCTTTATCTTTTATTAAAATTGTAATTGATACTACCATTTGTTAGGTTCTTTATAAATATATACTTATAAAGCTGAAGAGTTTGTTTGCTTGAACGCGCTTATCTCGGGACCTACTAATCCCATGTAAAAGATGATTTCAGTGTCAGATTTAACGAGGAAGGCCATATGCATATCATTACGCTAAGATCAATAGAAGCGGAGCGCTAATGAAGAATGTTTAAAACTATTATTTTTCATTTGAGAGCTTCCGCTGCGTGTTAGCGTTAACCCAAACTAACTATTTCACGCAGACAAAGTCGCGGACGGAAGCTAGTTTCACATATGAAAACATGTTAAGCCTAGGAAATCGAACTCGCCAATATACGTTTAGTAACGATCTGCTGACTTGATCTTCCAAATAACAATTAATTATCGAAATCACCTCGACTTTATTCGACCTTTCAACATCATAATTAGCTTTTTTTATAATTTCTAGGTTTTAACGATTCATCACAGTCTCATGTGATCTCAAAAGTGGATGTGGTCTGACATAGTAATCACGCTGAATCTAAAGAGGGACTGCTGCTGCGTACATCTGCTGAAAAACATCAATAAGTACTTGACGCCAGATTTCTAGCTTGAAGAAGGTAGCGAGTTCCTTCAAGATGTTTTTCTTCACCAAAAGCTCCCACTCATAAGGATTTAAACCTACGTTGATTAACGCGGTGTCCAAACACATTGTCAACTAAGTTATCATCATGTCAAAATGTTATTTGGAGAATTATAGTATCATCAATAACACTACCTACGTCCATAGTATCTCGCGTTATGACGCAAGATTTTTTTTTACTTTCGTATTATAGTATAAATACCATTTTCATCATATTTGCACCACCCACCACCGCGCACGTAATAAAATAATAATTATATTACGACATACCCACTACGGTTTAGAGTATAACACAAGCGATCGCGATTTCATTTCGCATTGTTTTTAATGTAATTTATAGCATTATTGTAAGGGGTTAAAGAGTTTTAGGTGATAGAGCAACGCTGAAGCGTGGTTTCAGCATGAATAGGTTGGCTCGCCCCCGGTACTACCATCCGACCCACAGAAGAACCCACGTGCTTGCATTGTTGCGTTTCGTTCGGTCAGTGAGAGCGCCGGAGGCCCACCTGCCCTCTCCTCTCTCCCTTTCCCCCAAACACAGGCTGGAAACACACTTTCGACTCCCCTGGTATTGTTGGTATCTATGGACGATGGTGATCACTTAACGTCAGGTGACCGACGTGTTCGTTTGCCTGCTATGATATAACAAAAAAAACCAGATGACGCAGTACTGAAAGAAACACCATAAAGTCTGTTTATACCAGAATATGTCTCGGCAACAACTCATCCTTATCCCACATATCTGGTAATACTCTTCCCATGATCCCTAATTACTCAGCGCCTTGACGTTGTCACTTGAATTAACGGGACACTAATATAATAGAAATTATGTTAAAGTTAATCGTTCGTGTTATAATATAAATTGTGTAAAAATTACTAAAATTGAAGGTGTCTTGTTATTTTATATCATACAAAAAAAGGAGGCCTCCTACACGAGTTGAACTCTGCATTATGGTGTGTCTACTTTCGTCCTTTCCTCCTACGTATTGAAATCAAAATAAGGAAATAAGGCCTACCAGTGACTTGGTGAATCTTATGAGAAACCGCTGTCGCATTCAGCAGTAATAGTAATGTTTGAGGGATGCTTTTGTCTTTTGGCAGAATACATAGACTAATATAGACCTAGAATAAGACGAGTTGCGTAATGCTCTTATTAAGTTTTATGTTGTAATTAATGTGAATGAAGTGGTAATCTGTTATTTAATTTCGAAGGTGCTTCGCGATTGAGTTTAAACTTAAAAATGGTACAAAGCTAGGCAGATATTTAGAAATAGCTCTGCCGTTATGATGTTCTCGAAAATTTAGGTTCATTACAGGGTCCGCATCCATACCAACACATATATTCAATCAGTAGCGTCTAGCACTAGACTTCAGTCTATCAGGAAACGGTATAACTAATCATATTTTCAAAACTCCAAGATATTTATTTATTATAGAAACAACAATAGTTGGAACAAAATTTCTCTGTAATAAAATAATGGCTTAGTTTCTGGGTAAATTGTAAATAAATAGTGCCGAGTACTTAATAATGTTTATTGCTACCTGGTCGTTCTTACTTCATTCTCATGAAAATGATTGTTATTTCATAGAAACAGTATTATCTTTGTATAAGCTGTCGTCTTTCATTCTCAAGTGTAAATTTAATTATTTTATTCATAACTATGAAAAAGACGACAATCAACAATGAAGTAATAAAAAAAAGAATAAAAAATACTAGACTGTAGCCCATATACGTATTTACATATGGATACTATTGCAAAGTTAATTAATACATTTTTTTTTATTGTAGCACGGCAAAGTGACTGCATTCTGCCTGATGGTAAGCACAGTACAATCCAAGAACAATGGCGACCATCGAGTGATACAATATCCATCGCCGGTCGCCGCTGTTATGCCGGCCTGCGAAATACTGGATATGCACAGACTGATCCCGAAACGCGACTCGCAGAAACGAATCACCATGACGGACTTTCTCGCCTTATACATGGTGGTTGCGACCCAGTCAGGCTGTCCCCGCTTTCGCCATTGCCTCGTTCGTTATTCAGCAGGATGCACCACGTGCAGGTGAGGTTGGCTTGGATGTCTCAAGCCTTCGATGTTATTCGACACCTCTTACACCCCATATTAATTACTTACAAATTAAACATTTGTATTTTTTGCCATTACTAAAAATCCCTACAACCTTTTTACGAAATTTTAAATACCTCTGTTAAATTTTTTTCATCACTGTCAATCCACGAACTGGAAAACTGCTTAAGCGTAGATAATAATACTCTGAAAAGCTCACAATATATCAGTAAAAGTTGCATCAAAATCGATTCATTTATTTCAGAGATTATTGCAAGCTCTTCAATTTTATTTATATTGTGTACAAGCTGACCTTTGCACCTTCGTCTGCACCAAATCGGTTACTACCGATTTTAAGTGTATTAAACTAAAAAAATAAATAAAAAAAACATAAGTCCCAATTGCAGCGACCGTTTTCAATAGTGAATACAAATTGCCCAAGAACAAAATATACATAGTTGGTATGGGAGTGTATATCACCAACGTAGGGAATAATTATCCCCGCTAATAATCATTTAGCCGTCACGATATTACCCGCTTACTCTTACCGCTTGGACCGCATAATATAATTGTGTAATAAATTTTTCTTGAACCTCTAATAACCGTTAGCTTAGCGGGTGTAGTTCTAATTAATGTCAGGCCGCACTATCTCCGCAAAATGTGACCTTAAAATAAACACGTTCTATATTCACGCAAAACAATGTTTTGAGTTTGCATCGAGTTAGCTATATAGCTATGTAACTATTGTAAATTTACATTAGAATTAGAAGTTTGCGGAATGTAAATAAAAGGATATTACAATAATATATATGTAATTTAGATATATGGATCTGAATGTTGAGCTACGTAACAGACAGATCAATTAAGATTACATCTGACAAAGATGCAGCTGTTAAGATGGATGTGTAGTGTAACCAGAATGAATTTCATTGGGAATGAGCATGGTTTGAAAATAGCACCAGCTAATTAGATTCGGGCAAACATCAGATTCGTTCTCTCTCTCATTCTTTTGGACTCCAGCTTTGTTGAAAGTTACTCTCGGAAAGATGATAAATGTAAGCTAGCCGTGGCCAGGACTACACCAGCGGATAAACCGCTATTCATTGCAATATACCATTATCATGGTACATGGTAGCTACATGGTACAAGCATGTCATGAGGAGAGCTGAAAACCATGTTTTTGGGTGTAAAAGGTGTGAATACTGAGATGACATCTGATAGGCGAGAGTGAAAAAGGAAATCATGTTGTGCCGATCTTACTTAGGTGGGATAAGGGTAAGAAGATGATGATGATGATACCTGTATAGCTATGATATCGCTTGCTTGCAGCCGTAACTATAAAAGTATAACCAGTGGTGTTATTATCATAAGAGGTAACTGTGATTGCATAAATCTTGTGTTTAGATTATGTCAACTTTTTTTTTATCTTTATTTTTGGCAACCAATCTTTTAGATTATTACTACCATTGTCGAGTAGTTAATAGTATTACAAGTTCTTCTTCAATTCCATTCTTGGCAACCAGTCTTCTAGCAGACCATTATTGCCATTGTCAAGTGAATATCGATATTACAAGTTTTTAAATAAAATTTCAATGAACTAACAAGATGGTGGTTATCTTGTTAGAACTTTCCATGGAGTTTTTGTGGCATCTCAGAATTCATGGTCCGTGGTATTATTTTCCATTCACTTCACTTATGTACAATAAGCAAACTATATTACATAAAACACCACCAATTTTACACAATATAGAGTCAAGTAACACAAGATTTTGAATAAAAAATAAAATCCACTACATGACAGACCAAGATCCCGCCAAAAACCTACGTCAACTTTATCTACCAAAGAATGATAAAACTGCATGTCACATGAATTTCTTAGTACTAGTGGGCGCCCAAAGGTCGACATTCGACCATAGTTCATTGATTTTTTTAAGTTTGAATTTTATTAGGGTTAATATCATTGTTGATTGTAGAATGAAAAAGGGTAATTGGAACGTAAGAGTAAAATAATACATACAGTCGAGCATAGCAACCTCCTTCATAATCTTTTTTAAAGTCCTTTATTGATAGATGTCAAAATGTCTTTTTTATTTACATGTGTTGTGTAAAATTGAAGCATTAGTGTGAGTAATGCATATTTTAATTAAATTAATATACTTCTAATACATTTTATGCGTTAAAAAGGGATACAAAGTTTAGACTTCACGTGTAAATATAATGATACCAACATGTCGTACTGTAACACATCTATACCGACCCCTCATGCAAACATTCTGACATCTTAATCAAATCTTGATGCAGTTTCCACTAGTTGACATGTTTGCTGGTGAGTGGAAAGAATTACGTGCCACTTTTAAAAATGTCTGCGAGAGGCAGAAATCACTGGAATGTTTTATTGTTTAGTATTAGGTTCATATATGTTTTATATTTAAAATATTTGGTTTACGTAGTACAGATATATCTATAAAGTTATGAAAATAAATAAAATATCAAGGCAGTCATAAGGACTGCCGACAGAAGTGTAAACTCAGTACAATAGAAACTATATTCTATAATTATTTATAATGTCAATTATTTAAAAATGTACAATCTGTAAATGGAAATAGTTATCATTGGTCTAGTTTTCACGTCTATTGGAACTCTGAACAATAATTATATACATTTTTATACAGTTTATTAATAAATCAAACATATGATATGCATAATCTAAATACAAAATGTCAATATTAGATGTACACAGGGCCCCTATACACTACACGTCGCTAATCTGACACAAGCCGCGCAAGCGCAATAATGCTGATTGTGCTTACTACCATGTATTAACGTGTAACTATAAATTTGCCATCACATATCACCTCCACACACGTGCACGCATACACGCTTACACATGCAGGTGGAAGGGTTTTTTTTTTTCCCCTTATCAAACTGAAATAGTTTATAATATTATCCGATACGAAATATATATAAGGGTTGTTGAGGTATGTATGCTTGGTACACATATATGTTTCAACAACTCATATATGTATGAATAGTTAGCTTAGCTTACATAGGTCGCGAATTGCATGTATCAGGCAACAGCCAAAGCCGAGGTGTGCCGCGCACCCTTGAGCTAGTTGTCCAAACATAATCGGCTGAGTGCCTTAAGCGCTCGCCTTAGTAGTCCGGTGAAGCTGTTAAGACCTTGCTTGGTCAATAGCGTAGTCATTTCGAAAAAAAAAAAAAAAAAAATTTGCCTCCTGCCAAAAGTACCGTTGAACACGCCTAAAGAAGTTTTACGTTTACAATGTGTTTTGTGTAAATAATGTCCATTACAAATATCTATACGTATCAGTTTAGAGGTGAACAGGTGACATCAAAACAGAACGGTTCTCTACTTCCCTGATGTTCCCTACATATTCATAAGATTACTTTAATACTGTAATCATAAATGTGTACGTTACATCCGTAACAGTAGCATGCTCAGTAGAATCATTAGTACATCTCTAGAAACCTTGTGGAAATGAATATGTATCGTTCGTCCATGATAACGTATATTCATTTATAAACTCAGTACCGTGGGTCGATTTAACAGAAATTTACATCTGAATTAGAGATAAAACGTACCTGTAAATCCCAATACTAGATTTCCAAGGTGCGAGTATTGCTAAATACCTGGAATGCGAATGGTGTAGGAAAATACTTCTAAACATTTAGGGCTAAGGGGAAAACTGGCAAAGTCACATTTGCAAAACTTTACAGGAGAGACTATTTAAATGTTGAAAGCACAGACTTAAATATATTAGAATGAATGATTTTGAAAGGAAATTATGTATGCTAAATGTGTTTAGAATTGTTTTCTGTATAAAATATGCCTAATAACAATAATAACCGACGTGGTCAAGCCACGGATTTAGTTAGTTATTCACTATGAAAGAAGAAATATAACAACAAAATAACAAACAACGCGTTTTACAATTTTAGATAGTCATAGTATGAAATTTGTATTTTTGTGGCCATAGACTACAAAATATCAATTTGAAAAAAATGGACTTAGCCAGTTTTTCCCTTTAGACTCTTCTTATAACAACGGATATGGTTATCCTGGTTTTTTTAAAATATATAATACAAGGGAAACGAACAGGTGGGTCGCCTGATGTTAAGTGATCACCGCCGTCCATAGACACTAGCAACACCAGGAAAGTCGCAAGTGCGTTGCCCGCCTGTGTTTGGGGGGGGGGCAAGGAAGGAGGAAGAGGAGGTAGGCCTCCGGCGCTCTCACTGACCGAACGGAACGCAACGCACTGCTCCTTCACGTCGGTGTTTCTGTGGGTCGGATGGTACAACCCCGGGTGCGCCGACCCATTCATGCTGAAACCAGTAATACCTTCAGCGTGGCTCTACCACCTACAGATATATTACTAATGTCCACAATAAACGTAGGTTCAATATAATGAAATAGATGTCCAGTTTTAATAGTGCATGCCTACTATGCGTACCCATGTACAATAAGAACTAGCATAAAATAAAATATACATCTTTATATATAAATTTCTTCTGTACGTGTGTATGTTACTGAACTCCTCCTAAACGGCTGGACCGATTTTGATGAAATTTTGTGTGCGTGTTCCAGTGGATCCGAGAATGGTTTAGATTCAATTGGACCCGGTAGGTGGCGCTGCGGTTGAATATTAGATTTTTTTTTTATTATCATGGCACGACAACGTCCTCCCTGCACGCTAGACTGGAAAAAGAAAAGTATTAACATCAAAAATAAGCAATTCAAAGACCCTTTAGTGCTTAGGTCACACTTCACCCTGTAATCACCCTGTAACTTAAAGGTAAAAACGCGAATTTTAGATTTCTGTAATTTTCTTTAATGTGAAACATCTATTGCGTTATTTCTTTTTTTTTTTAACCTGATTTTGGTTTAGCGGCGTGTGGCGACACACTACATACTTTGCACTATTAACGAAATACTCAAAAACATTTGCAACCCCATCTGTATAAACATAAGAATCAAATTGTTTTTATTTAATATTCTGTGACGTCACACACATGCGAGAGAGACGCGTAGATATAAACGTATTGTTATCAACGTCCATACCACGTTGAAAACACCGGTACTCGCCCGATTACCGAAGTTAATCAACGTCGGGCGCGGTCAGTAGTAGGATGGGTGACCGCCTGAGAACACCGCGTGACGTTGACTTTCTGCTGCTCAAATTAATATATCTTTGTAACATTTTGAAATTATTAGATATAAGATAGTATTTTTATAACATCGTGGATCTTTTTTTAACTTTTAAAATCTTATTAATAGACATATAAACTGTTGGAAGTCTGTCCTACGTACATCCAAAAAAAATTGTATATGCATAAAAGAACAGATTACGACAGGAATCAGCTATGGCATAATCAAAAGATGATTACTATTTATTTTATTACGTAAATATTCATTTTTATTAAATAAAAAAATCAACCAGACGCGGTGTTTTTGGCGGCATTTATCAAAGGTCGCTAGGTCTTCGGTGCATGCTGCGTAACACTAGTAGAACGAGTGGCCAACAAAACAGTTTGAATCTTATTGTTATACATATAGGGTTGTAAATGTTTTTGATTATTTCGATAATAGTGCAAATTTCGTGTTTTAACATGTAGATTTATATTTCCATATGACGTCACGAAATTTAGGACACCCCACTCCCTTAACGTGTGACGTAATTTATGTATGATCTCTAATGGAGTTGATAGTAGATGCCAAATATTAAATCTTAACGTCAGTAAAATTATTTAGATATAACAATTGAATGTTCCGACGCTTAGTGTCAGCGTATTCGTGCATAACATTGACGTTTCACATCTGCCAGGCGTCCCGTGACGACTCAATTTTTTTATGTCATACGAGGCAAACGAACATGTGGGACACCTGATGTTAAGTGATCAGCAACGTCCATGGACACTTGCAACACCAGGGGAATCGAAAGTGCGTTACCAGCCTGTGTTTTGGGGGAGGAGAAAGTGTTGGAGGGGAGGGGTAAATTTGGGAGGGAGATGGGATTGGGGAGAACAAGGGGAGGGGAGGTGGTCCTCCAGCACTCTCACTGACCGAACGAAACGCAACAATGTAAGCAGTGTTACTTCACGTCGGTGTTCTGTGAGAGGGTGGTACTACCCCGGGCGAGCCAACCCATTCATGCTGAAACCAGTAATATCTTCAGCGTGGCTCTACCACCTAACAATAATATTTAGAACTTTGTTTTGTGTTAAACTTACAATTCAAAGCGGCCAAAAGCATTAGCAAGAACTATACGAATACATACGCCTCATCCCTAATTCGAATGGGTCACTGTAGTAATGTTACATTACGCCGGACGACATAACCACGAATCATTGTGTATAATGCCTCCGAAACCGATAATGTACGGAGTTGTGTACGCAATTAGAACCCAACGCGTAATTTGATTTTAGGTTGGAATCATGTTAGAGACCGGCGACATAAATAAACACATTTGTCGACGTTTAGAAACTAAATATGAGAGTAAGATCAGGAGGATAAAAAAATTACATTACATTTTTATTACAAACGAGTCTAAAACTAATAATTTGTCAATGCTGCCGAATAAAAGGGAAAAATGATGCCGCCATAAATGCATTAATCTTAGGTAAATAATAACATTATTATAAAGAGGTAAATTTTGTGAGTTTGTAGGGGGTAGTCTCAGGAACTATTAAACCGATTTTAATCATTCTTTTACCAATAAGAAGCCTCGTTATTTGTGAGTGTCATAGGTTATATATTAATACGAAAAATGAAAAGACTTTTTTGTGGTAGTCGGATTTATAAAGTAAATCAGAGAAAAAACGGTCGAACGAAAACGTTTCATACAAACTCTGCCTTAACAATGAGAGATATGTGATTGAGTTCTAGAGAAAAATTGTAGAGCTTGATAATGCCTACAAAAAAGTCAATGACAGCATGTGTTTAATTTTTATATTTAAGTCACAAAAGGTAGTTTTTTTATTAAAAAAATAATTTTAACCGTTAAGTAATGTTTATTGGTCATATTTTCATAACAATTATGAATTCTTATCAATATGTAATGATATAATAATTGAGCCACAGCAACGCGTGGCCGAGTCAGCTAGTCTTAGTTAAAATCCGATGCATAATAGTTAAGTAAACGGTTGTTAAACCAAACCATAAAGATAAGGGAAAGCAGAGAAAAGGCGCGGAACAAGAGCCTGGAGAATTAAAATGCTGCTGATGCTAAGCTAACAGTAACTAATGAACATCTCGTTCAATAATTTATACTAAAATAATGCGGGAACGAAGGAATCGGGCTACCGAACGTTTTCTTAAACGTATTCACAAACTCAGCAATAATTTGTAAATTACGCAGATAGCGACTTAGCAAGTCAGCCAGATTACATCATTGACAGGTTAACTTTTTTCCTAGACAAATCTTCTTCTTTCTTACAGACTACAACTACAAGGTAGTTCTTTTCTTTTATTAATTTCTTTCAAATTTTATCCGCCCTGTGGGAATATAACTTGTTGAGATCTAAAACAATAATAATACTTCAAATCTAGTACTTCCTGAGACTTTTTTTTATAGTAGCACGGTAAAATGACTGCACTGCGCCTGATGGCAAGCATAGTACAATCCAAAAACAACGGCGACCACCGAGTGACTATCCACCGGTCGCCGCTGTCATGCCGGCCTGCGAAAAGCTGGATATGCACAGGCTGATCCCGAAACGCTACTCGCAAAAGCGAGTCACTATGACGGGCTTTTTCGCCATATACATGGTGGTTGCGACCCAGTCAGGCTGTAAAACCCTACCACACCGCTTTCGCCATTGCCTCGTTCGTTATTCAGCAGGGTGCACCACGTGCAGGTGAGGTTGGCTTGGGTGTCTCAAGTCTTAGATGTTATTTGACACCCCTTACACCCCTTAGTCGTATTAGTCGTATCGAAGACGTTTTGTGACTTTGTAGTATAATCATTATCTTCTTACCCTTATCCCACCTAAGTAGGGTCGGCACAACATATTTTCCTTTTCCACTCTCGCCTATCAGATGTCATCTCAGTTTTCACACCTTTTACACATATATCATTTTTCACACAATCCAACCATACCTTTTTCGGTCTTCCTCTACTCTTATCTCCATCGACCATCATACTCAAAGCTTTTCTAGTAACATCTCTTACATCTCTCCTCATGACATGCCCATACCATGCTAATCTATTACTCGTTAATAACTTATATTATTATAATATAATGAATGCTCGTAATGCTCGTTCATCGTGGTAAATTAACAGCTTAAAAGAACAGGTATTACAGAAAGAAAATACAACAAAAAGCCAGCGTCACGTGACGTTCCCAGGCGGTCACCCATCGAAATACTGACCGCTGCCGACGTTGCTTAACTTCGGTAATCGAACGAGAATCGGTGTTTTCAACGCTTTATCCGACACAGTGTTTATTATCCTCACCACTTTTCATCACACAAAACGGTTCCGTATAAAAATTTCAAAAATTTCATTTTAATAATAATATTTTCTTGAATATGCATAAATAAAAATGCCAAGTAAATTATATTTCTGCAATAATATATGTACGTATTAATCATAACAAAATATGACACGACAAAATGTAACGTTATATAAACCAGTACACGAAAATTACCAAAAAAAAATCACAATATATTTCCTACGACACTATGTCCGCAGCCGAATTTGGACTAGGGTAACACTGACCGCAAACAGCGGATGCCGATTGAACAGACGAATGACATGTCGGTGTGGTTTCAGAGCTCAAATATCCCGTTAGATTAGAACCGAGATTCTAGGAATCGTTCGCCGAACATTTCTCAGTAAATTGGGAAAAGCGTTAAGAAACATATAAAGTCTGTGAGTTAGCCGTTTTTGGTAAGCTAGTATTGTAAAATCACCAAAATAACATGATTTTTTCATAAAATTCTGGAAATTTATTTTTTCTGGGAAGGATTGTTCGATATGTAAACCAATTTCGTTAATCTTATTTAGTAGCTCAAAGTGCTTCTTATAACCCTACGTACAATAAAAGATCTGAAGTACAACCAACTTGCAGCTGGTAATTTCTACTAAAATAATTGTTTTCAAAGCAATAAAATAAATACAAAGATACATTTGTGTTAGTGTTAAACTTGTGCAAGTAAAACCCAAAATATCTGTACAACACTGGTATAAATAAAAGCCTAATAAGTGCTCATCGAATGTTTTATAGCAAGAAATATCAAAAGAAATATTTTCTGCTTCTTACAATGATAACTAAACAAACTTATAACCTTTTAAACAACATAACCTTTAAAAACGATAGATTAGGTTAGGGTTGGGCTTGTAATAAGAAAATAATAGATTAAAAAACACGCTTTCATAAAAAATCCAACTAAAAAAACAGAAAATAAAATGTAATAAATTTGGATTAAGAATAGTGTAAATTAGAAATACATGTATACTTTTTTAAAAAGTGACAAAAATGATAAAAATACTGATATCTGGAGGTTCTGATATTAACAGTGCGCATGTTAATTTTTTAAACTTTTTTTCGGATTATTGCATTGTCATCGACCTTTGACAGGTGTGCAAAAGTTTGAATTAAATCTGATCGTTCATCTGATCGTCGATCGATCGTTCAGGGGTCGGTTATAAACATACATACATACAGGTGAAGCTAATAAAAGCATGTTAAAAAGCGCGTGTAGCGGCTGGCTAGCGTATCACACTATAAGTCCAAAACATTCGTTGTAGTGCTCATAAGGTGTCATCGCATTTTTTCTTTAACAATGCAATATTTTGTTACCTTTATGTAAACATCAGAAGGACTATGTCTTTATGCTTGTATGATATTATTCGTACCTCCCAATATCGCAGAACCCTTTCTGGATTTTAACTGTGCAATTACTAACGTAAAAAAACTAGCATTGCATTAATGTCCTAGAAAAAAATCACGCATTAAGCTTTTAGTTGAATTATACTCACCTTTAACATGTCCAAACCCACTTGCGCAACATAGGCTGGTCCCTTTTGAATAACAAATGAGAACAAGACTTGTAGCATTCGTGACGACCTGGTTTTACCTCTGTATTGGTAGGCCTAACGTCAACTATGTCAACACGTTACGCCTAGAAACGGGGTTTCAATATAGATGTAGCTACGGAAAGACAGCTATATGTGTTTGAGAGTTTTTTAACTTAAAAGTAATAGGGTCATCCTTAAATTACATCATAGGTAAGGAAGAGGGAAATGACGTCATGTCAGAGAAAAAATAAACGGCCATAAGCTCTGTGACGTCACATCTATAAATCGAAAGTAATTTTGGAAACTGCTGTTTTAATATTGACATTTCAAATTGCAAAATTTGTAACGTCACGCTACAACGTGATAACCACATGAATGTCACCTGTGACAGGGACAGAGACCATTCTAGAAAGGACATCATATTCTTAAGTTATTTATTGTTCATCGCTAAAATATAAATGTATTGAATTCATCGTTAACACTTCTAATATTTTTAAACGTCTATTTATTAAAGTGAAACTGTTTTCTATAGCATCAGTTTTTTTCGTCCATCTAACGCATGTCGCATTACAGCCGGCCGCAGAGTAGGGGTAAAGTGAATGACGCTCGACAGACCTGTTATGGCGGTGCCCTGGGCTCCATTCAAATTGATTCAATGATTTAAATAAATATCGTGCTCAGTTTTTAACATGTGTCTACCATCTGAATGATTTTTTTTATGTCATAGATTGCAAACGAACATATTGGTCATCTGATGTTAAGTGACCACCACCGTCCACGGACACTAACAACACTAGAGGAGTCGTAAGTGCGTTGCCACCATTTGGGTGGAGGGATTAGGGAAGGGAGAGGGAGAGGAGAGGGGAGGGGAGGTGGGCCTCCGGCGCTCTCACTGACCGAACGAAACGCAACAATGCAAGCACTGTTACTTCACGTCGGTTTTCTATGAGAGGTTGGTAGTACCCCGGGCGAGCCGACCCATTCATGCTGAAACCAGTAATCACTTCAGCGTGGCTCTACCACCATTAATAGATTGTAATATATTTATTACTAGCTTCTGCCTGCGACTCCGTCCGCGTGCGATAGTTAGTTAGGGATAATGCTAACAAGTAGCGGAAGCTCTTAAAAGGAAAAAAAACACGATTTTTGAAACATTCTTCATTGGTTCTCCGCTCCTATTGATCTTGGTATGATGTCATATAAACATATAGCCTTCCTCCATTAATGAGCTATCTAACACTGAAATAATGTTTCAAATCGGACCAGTAGTTCCTGAGATTAACGCGTTCAAGTAAACAAACTCTTCAGCATTATAATATTAGTATATGTGTATTTCGTACTCTATATACACACATCAAAAAAGTCTAAGCAACATGCGTGATATTACAAATTTTACCATTTATATTAATTAATTTCTAAGTATTTACTCAAACAAAGTGCGTAGGTAAGTAAACTTTTTTGTTATTGATGACATACTGGCTGATTGTAAAAAAAAATTTTATTATGTTTTGTTTTTTCATAAAATTCAAATGACTGCGAATTTGTTTGAATTTAAGTGCGTTTTAATTGCTACGTTTAGTCTTGATTTTATAATTTTACCAACCATTTAAATAAAGTTAGCGACAAAATTGAATTGTTAGATATTCTTTACGTCATGAAGCGACGTCATTTGATGGCAGATGAAATGCAAAGAGCTGTAGGGATGTTGCAAGCGGGAAGTAATCAATCTCAGGTATCTCGACATTTTGGCATTCATAGAAGTGTTATTTGTCGTCTTTGGCAGCGCTACAATAATACAGGAGAACCCGCTGAACAGCATCCAGGCCGTAAAAGGAGTACAACCACTCGGCAAGACCGGTACATACAACTGACTGCAAGACGCCAGCCGATGTTAACCGCTCGAGAGATAAGTTTGAGGCTACAAATTTCAAGTGGTGTTGATGTAAGTCCTCAAACTGTGCGAAATCGACTGCATGAGTACGGCCTACGAGCTCGACGCCCAATCAGGTGCCCACCGATACGTCACGGGAATCGCGCTCGTCGATATGAATGGTGTAGAGAACGCATAACATGGACCCAGGAACAATGGGATAAAATTATGTTTTCCGATGAGTCGCGATTCGGGTTTAAGCCTGATACAAGAAGGGTGCGAGTGTATCGTCGGCCCGGAAATACTGAAAGGCTCAGGTGCGTTCAGGAAGTTCATCCATACAGCGGCTCAACAGTTATGTTATGGGCGGGTATTATGAAGAACAGGCGAACTGAGCTCGTTTTTGTAAATGGAAACATGAATGCTGAAAATTACATTGAGGATATTCTCAGACCTTATGTCTACCCATTTGCACAAACCTTTGGCTCCGATTTTAGGTTAATGCATGACAATGCGCGTTCACATACAGCTCGGCGAACCAGTGAATACTTTGCAACGGAGAACATCCGGGTATTGCCCTGGCCTGCACAATCGCCAGATCTCAACCCCATCGAGCACGCATGGGACATGCTCCAAAGACGTGTTTTGAAGGACTTGGACGGAGCGACAACAACCCAACAGCTGAAGGATTTACTACAATTCCATTGGGAGCGAATACCGCAAGATGACATAAACAGTCACATTAATTCAATGAATAATCGTTGCCGGCAAGTTCTGAATAGCAGAGGATACCATACTTTGTATTAAATTGTTCTATTCTTTCACAATAAATACATTTTCTTTAGAAATTTCATTTTGTAAGAAAAAAGTTTAGTTTCTTATGTATCTTAGTTTCTACAGTATATTCTAAAATTGTTCATTTCTGTTATTAATAGAACTTATAAAGACAACAGCTGTTATTTTTACATCATAGAACCCTAAAGATATTATTTTAAAAATAAAATACACCGTTATAATGTGAAGAACCATCCTAAAATTTAATTTAGTACATGTTGCTTAGACTTTTTTGAAGAGTCTATAATGCGCAGATAGAAATTAAAATTTGATGTTGGATATATTATCCACTATTGATTTCCATTATCATTCTCGTTTTCCAATTATGAAGATTGAAAACGACATTTACGAAAATTTTATAATTTTACCAAATTTTTAGTTAAATAGTCCTGGGATCCGAAGAAAGGTGTCCCTTGAATCGTGGTTTCATAACACCAAGTATGTTTTTAAAATATTTACTCTTAAAAAAAGCAAAGGGCTTTCCCACCAAGCGTTGCAATTAACGTGTAAAAAAACATCTCTTATGAATATTAAAAGCATTATATAAATTACTAGCTGTCCCCGCAGCTCCGCACGCGTTTTTTAAAATCGTATTAAATAATTATAGAATTGTGAGACTATGTACAATTACAGAAACGCCCTTTAAAGACAATTGTAAGTACGACGGGCACGCCACTAAAAGTAACATGTAACGTGTACATTAGATATATAAATACAAAGAGCGTGCCAAATGAGGTTTGTCATCAGCATAATATTTGGAACCATAACCAACCATATAACTACCTCAGTGCTCACTTACACTGTATAAGGAACTATTGAAACAATAACTAAAAATATTATTATAAAGATTTATATTTACATTACATTTAATATACATTGCCCTTATTATAATTAAGATTTAGTGACTATACAAAAAATAAACGCTTGTCTGTTCCGCAAGAAATTGTATTATGGAACTCTTTACGTCCCTTACTCTTATTAGGAACACCTCTATATCATTAATGTTATTAATAATTATAATGTCGAATTGTAAACAATAAGCCGATAATTATTTCTGTCATTAAAAATAAAGAATAAGTTGAAATCTTGCTAAATTTCATGCAGACAAAGTCGCGGGTAACAGCTAGCCTAAAATAGAATAACCACAATTACTTTTTATTAGGTTCGTTATCTTGGGGTGCGATGTCAAAATCGATGTAACCGTTTTGGTGATAGCACAGCGGGCGAAGCCACGGTTAACAGCTAGTATAAACTAAAATTGCTTAAATTACTTTTTATAAGATCAGCTATCTGCCAGTAAAAGTGATCTGAAGATCGATCGAATCGTTTTGAAGATAGCATGGCAGACGAAGCCGCGGTTAACAGATAGTCTAATTTAAAGTAGCCTAAGTAACGCGCTGTAATTTTCTCTATCTGCCAGTGAAATTCCCGACAAAATCGGTTCAGCCGTTTCGAAGATTACCCGGATCAAACAGACAGACAGACAGACCGACAAAAATTTTAAAAATTGCATTTTTGTTATCAGAAGCGTGTATACTTTCATACCCAATCAGTGAAAAAATTTATTTTGATATTACATACACACACTTCATTTTTATTATATGTATGTATATAGAAGAAGATAGATAGAATAGATGAACTATGCAAACAGTCAGTGTTATCGAATGCAACTGTTACGCCATGCGCCTCCGGAATACGTGCGTTTGCTGCGAATAATTGAATGCTGTAAGCAGCGGCGCGTTTTTTTTTTCTTGAACTGACTATGCTATTGACCTGTTAAGGTCTTTACAGCTTCACCGGACTACGAAGCAGCGGCGCGGATCTCGGCGCGCTTTATATACCTGCGCAGACGTGTACAACCTAAATCACCAGCCTAAGCTGAACCCAATTTCATATGATTGATCATATAGATCTGAGGTCAACTGACATTGGTTATTTTAATTTTCCGAAACTGATCATTTTTACCTTATATTTATTATTATTATGTAATCATAATTTTATATAGACCATTATTATTATAATGAAATTTAGTAAAGTTGCAGTCAATGCTACTGAAAAGAGAAAGAACAGTAGATAGATAGTTTAACAAATGTTCGACGTGATTCTTTAAATTGGCATAACTTTTTTATTTACGAACCGATTGACATGAAACAAACACTAAATGTTAAGTGAACCTTACCACGATATATCAGTGAAAACCACATCTAAATCGGATAAGGCGTTTCTGAGATTAGCGTGCACAAACGCACAGACAAACAGACAAACAGACAAACAGACAAACAGACAAACAGACAAACAGACAAACAGACAAACAGACAAACAGACAAACAGACAAACAGACAAACAGACAAACAGACAAACAGACAAACAGACAAACAGACAAACAGACAAACAGACAAACAGACAAACAGACAAACAGACAAACAGACAAACAGACAAACAGACAAACAGACAAACAGACAAACAGACAAACAGACAAACAGACAAACAGACAAACAGACAAACAGACAAACAGACAAACAGACAAACAGACAAACAGACAAACAGACAAACAGACAAACAGACAAACAGACAAACAGACAAACAGACAAACAGACAAACAGACAAACAGACAAACAGACAAACAGACAAACAGACAAACAGACAAACAGACAAACAGACAAACAGACAAACAGACAAACAGACAAACAGACAAACAGACAAACAGACAAACAGACAAACAGACAAACAGACAAACAGACAAACAGACAAACAGACAAACAGACAAACAGACAAACAGACAAACAGACAAACAGACAAACAGACAAACAGACAAACAGACAAACAGACAAACAGACAAACAGACAAACAGACAAACAGACAAACAGACAAACAGACAAACAGACAAACAGACAAACAGACAAACAGACAAACAGACAAACAGACAAACAGACAAACAGACAAACAGACAAACAGACAAACAGACAAACAGACAAACAGACAAACAGACAAACAGACAAACAGACAAACAGACAAACAGACAAACAGACAAACAGACAAACAGACAAACAGACAAACAGACAAACAGACAAA
>MU158738.1:1348675-1385221 GCA_015888305.1 Antheraea pernyi | reverse complement strand
TATTAAATAATTATAGAATTGTGAGACTATGTACAATTACAGAAACGCTCTTTAAAGACAATTGTAAGTACGACGCGCACGCCACTAAAAGTAACATGTAACGTGTACATTAGATATATAAATACAAAGAGCGTGCCAAATGAGGTTTGTCATCAGCATAATATTTGGAACCATAACCAACCATATAACTACCTCAGTGCTCACTTACACTGTATAAGGAACTATTGAAACAATAACTAAAAATATTATTATAAAGATTTATATTTACATTACATTTAATATACATTGCCCTTATTATAATTAAGATTTAGTGACTATACAAAAAATAAACGCTTGTCTGTTCCGCAACAAATTGTATTATGGAACTCTTTACGTAATACTCTTATTAGGAAGACCTCTATATCATTAATGTTATTAATAATTATAATGTCGAATTGTAAACAATAAGCCGATAATTATTTCTGTCATTAAAAATAAAGAATAAGTTGAAATCTTGCTAAATTTCATGCAGACAAAGTCGCGGGTAACAGCTAGCCTAAAATAGAATAACCACAATTACTTTTTATTAGGTTCGTTATCTACCATTGAAAGTCCCGTGAAAATCGATGTAACCGTTTTGGTGATAGCACAGCGGGCGAAGCCACGGTTAACAGCTAGTATAAACTAAAATTGCTTAAATTACTTTTTATAAGATCAGCTATCTGCCAGTGAAAGTGATCTGAAGATCGATCGAATCGTTTTGAAGATAGCATGGCAGACGAAGCCGCGGTTAACAGATAGTCTAATTTAAAGTAGCCTAAGTAACGCGCTGTAATTTTCTCTATCTGCCAGTGAAATTCCCGACAAAATCGGTTCAGCCGTTTCGAAGATTACCCGGATCAAACAGACAGACAGACAGACCGACAAAAATTTTAAAAATTGCATTTTTGTTATCAGAAGCGTGTATACTTTCATACCCAATCAGTGAAAAAATTTATTTTGATATTACATACACACACTTCATTTTTATTATATGTATGTATATAGAAGAAGATAGATAGAATAGATGAACTATGCAAACAGTCAGTGTTATCGAATGCAACTGTTACGCCATGCGCCTCCGGAATACGTGCGTTTGCTGCGAATAATTGAATGCTGTAAGCAGCGGCGCGTTTTTTTTTTTCTTGAACTGACTATGCTATTGACCTGTTAAGGTCTTTACAGCTTCACCGGACTACGAAGCAGCGGCGCGGCTCTCGGCGCGCTTTATATACCTGCGCAGACGTGTACAACCTATACCACCAGCCTAAGCTGAACCCAATTTCATATGATTGATCATATAGATCTGAGGTCAACTGACATTGGTTATTTTAATTTTCCGAAACTGATCATTTTTACCTTATATTTATTATTATTATGTAATCATAATTTTATATAGACCATTATTATTATAATGAAATTTAGTAAAGTTGCAGTCAATGCTACTGAAAAGAGAAAGAACAGTAGATAGATAGTTTAACAAATGTTCGACGTGATTCTTTAAATTGGCATAACTTTTTTATTTACGAACCGATTGACATGAAACAAACACTAAATGTTAAGTGAACCTTACCGCGATATATCAGTGAAAACCACATCTAAATCGGATAAGGCGTTTCTGAGATTAGCGTGCACAAACGCACAGACAAACAGACAAACAGACAAACAGATAAACAGACAAACAGACAAAAATTCTAAAAATCATTGTTTTGGGTTCTATTGCATTTATAAAGACCCCTAATAATAGTTTTTCTCATATATACTTAATGTACAGCCAGCGGTCAGTTACATTTTTATTATATGTATAGATAAGAGAAAAGCAACATAACCTCCATCCATGCTCCTTCACGGTCCCACGCTTAATAGTCTTGTCTGCGTGCCATTAAAAGGGATGCGAGGTAAAAACCCCGGCGGACATAAAAATATTTGTACGAAACAATCCTAAGGGTGCGACCTCAGATTCCTGAATTAAACGTATAATCACTGTGGGAATTTCGGACCGCGGACCGCCATTGCACGGCCAAGTCATTAAGTTCACACCTTCACACGTCGTTAATGAAAATGGGTGAAGTAATTAATATAACAAAAAGGTACTAAATGTAACCAAAATTCACAATTCATATAAGCTTAATGCGGGTGATAAGTAAATGATTATTTCCAGAGATCATTTTCACGGAGTACGCAATCAAAGAATCTTCTTATAGTGTACTTACTAGCCGTCACCGCGGACGTTGGTTGGCCCGCTCTGATAATAAAAAAAAACCTTGTAGTTAGACACATGCTATCCTTGACTTTTTTGAAGGCATTATCAACTCTAACTTTTCCCTAGAACTTAATCATTTATCTCTCATCGTTAAGGCAGCGTTCGTAAGAAACATTTTCGTTCGACTGTTTTTTCTCCAACATACTTTGCAAATCCGACTACCACAAAAAAATCTTTTCATTTTTCGGGTTAATATATAGCCTATGACACTCACAAATAACGTGGCTTTCTATTGATAAAAAAATTCAAAATCAGTTTAGTAGATCCAGAGAATACCCCTTACAACGTCACACACAAAATCTAGCTCTTTATAATATTAGTATAGATGTACCCTGAGTAACGTGGACCACTTTGGCTTACGGCAAATAATCTGACAAGCAATGTTCCTCTTATTATCCCTCTGTTAATTAAATAAGATATGGAATGGAATAGGAGCAAACTCAAGGTGTCCTCACTCTGTCACCAAGCAGACACGCAAGGACTCCTTCTCTGCCCCCTTCGACTATCATGTATAGTCAGGAGCGAATTCATCTACTCCAATTGCGACTTTGGCTTGATCGTTTGGTGCTCAAGGAAGAAAATCTCTTTAAAACCCGTCAAAAATGGTAAACCACTCGATTGTCTTCTTTGACAGACGTATACCAAGATTCGTCGTCAGTCTGTAAGGGACCCACTGTAGGGTTGAGCATAATCTTCACACCAGTCTACGCCGTATTGGCGACTTGAAACTGAGAAATCGACAGTTCTGTGTTTTCTGATCATTTGATGTTAAATGACGATGTGGTCTGAAATGGTAAATATGCTAATTTTAGACGGCTCTCAAGACTCAAGTGCAGCTGCCGTAATACACTAACAGGTGTGTAGCGACAGAGTTACAACTTAAGGCCAGGCGGACTTAGGAAAAGCCCTACTACCATGCCATAGCTTCATCACGATATATCCCTTCACCGAAAGCTCCAACTCGTTAACTAGGATTCGAACCTACGGCTTTCGACGCCCTGTCCGAACACACTTTCAACTGAGCCATTATAGCTTAAAGTTTTCCGTTAAACAAAAATGTAAATTAAAACATAAATGTTCGAAATATACTATACCTGGTTAACATTTAAAGAAATCTCATTTTAAACTCTGACTGTAATGATATTAAAATAACAGGATTATTAGTATATAAATACATTTTTTTACCATAAGATGGCTAACCGAAACTTTCTTATAGTACAATTATTAATTATCTAATGAATAACTAACACCCATATTCTAAAACGTTTGTTCGACCTTCCTCAACCTTGACTCAATGGCTAGTCCCGAAGCGACCTAAACTGGGTTGAGGATGAGCTTCGGAAACCTACTCGCTCTCCTAAATAATGAGAACCACCGCGCCGCCGCCCTGGATATGGTGGCCGAAGTGGCTAGGGTGGCGTGTGCTAGGAACAGGTAAAGGGAAGGAGACTGCTGGAAGGGTAGTTTTTGGATTTTGAAAGAAAGGCTGCTGGAAGAGAAGAGCTTAAAAAAACAAAACAGGAGAAATTATAATTAAGTATATAAAATATTAAACAAAAATGTGATTCCAAAAGAAAAATGTACTAAAAGTGTGATAGAAATAATAAAGGAGAAATAATTAGACTAAGGGAAAGATATAATAGCAGCAAGTAAATGAAAAACAAGAAAAAAAGAGGGAACAAGCGCGCAAATCTTAGAAAATAAAACATACAAAAAATTATAAATGAAAAAAAAACAAATATCATAGTAGAAAAAGTCTCGGGTGTATGTCCAAGGAGTGTGGTTGAAGTAATCTCGAGGATCTTCAAATGAGGTTGAGTCGAGGTAAAACTTCATTGTTTATATCAGTAAATCATAGATTACAGCGTACTTTTTGATCTTTTCGTCTATGGTTACTCAAACTTTACAATTATCTGTTTCATTTTTATCTGTGTTACATTGCGTCGCCTGCGTCCTTTTATTTACGTTTGGCGTTTGTTGTCATAGAATCGTCATAGATAAGATACTATATAGGTACTGAGATTTGTTGTGGTAAGTACCGTTGCTACTCTGCGTTTATTTTATATATTGGAATTTATCCGTTTTAAAAAAATATGTCTGGGAGACGAATATTTAGTGAGTCAGAGAAACTGTGTTTACTAAAATTGATCAGTCAATACAAATTAAATTCGACGACAACAAAATTCGGCGGTATAAAGAAAAGGGCTTGGGCACGGTTAGTGGAGGAATACAATTCAATTGAATCTAATTCTGAGGTGAGTTATCATGTATTATATAGTGATATTCCACGCTTAAACATCAAATTTGGTAATTGCAGTTTGTTTTTACTACGTGTGATTTTTTTTTCTGTAATAATACACTATTATCGTTATTGAAAAGATTTTGGGGCTGCATTAGAAATTCGCATCCTGAAATAAGGGATTGAGGGGGGGGGGGGGAGAGGTTCGAGGAGGGGGCTGACTACCCCCCTAAATCACTCCCCCGCCGCGGAAAGTTATAGTTACTGAGATATTCATGATCAAAGTTTTGAAATTATGTCGCCACTGAAAACAATGATTGGTAATTTTGTATATCAACAACATGATGATTTTTAAGTTTAAATTCAACAGTTTGTACAATACTATGTCTATATATAAGTAGAACAAAAAATGATTGATTGAAAATGTAAATTGTGTGTAAAAAAAATTATTTTAAGTATTTAAAACTCTTGTAACTGTACAAAAAATTATAGTAATTTTGCATAGAAAAAGGTTGAGTTTTCAGCTAAAAAAATAATAACTTGTATGAAACTATGTATATCTATGCATTAACGAATAAATTATTGGATAGAACAGCATAAAACTTGAGAACGAAAAAAAAAATTATAATAAACTTCTGTCCTTATTTTTATTTATATTTAAGCTCACAGTAGTTAAAAAATATTTAATAAAAAACAACAAGGAATTTGATATGTGTTCTTGCAATACTAACCTACATACCTATTCCTCTGTTAACCTAACGTGACTTAGTCAGATTTGCTTGGACCAGTTCGCTCGCTCTCTCGCCTGTGTTATGTGTGGAGCCGCTTTATGATCATACAAATAACTTATATTATATTTTTTTCTACGATTGAGACAGTTAAGTTTTGATTAAACATAGTAGAAAAAAACCCAAAAAATTTGTTCCATTTTACGTCATACAAATAATTTATATTTGATTTTTTTTTTTCTGAAATAATTGTGATTAAACAACAATAAATATATAAAAACAAAATTATAGTATTATAAACCTTACAAATGCGCATCTGAAGGAAAAATCATGTTCCCTTACAGTAACTTCAAACACATATAAAAAAAAAACTACACATCTCTGCGGGGAGAGGGGGGTGTCTTTTGAAAGGGGTAACCAACCACTATAAACAACCCTAAATTCGTGATGCGAATTTCTAATGCCAAGCCAAGATTTTAAAGTTGTTTGTTTTCACTTTAGTTATGTCGATAAGTGAATAAGTATTCAATCAAAATTTTACATAAAACTTTTAGAGAACCGAACCACAGTTAAAAAAGTGCTGGGACAATATAAAAACCCGTAAGAAAGCTTTAGAAAAAAAGGAACATATAAAAACAGGAGGAGAATCATTCCATCCTAAGCCTGGGCCTTCAAATCATGAAGCTGTATTTGTGGACGAAGCATCATTAGAACCTACCGATGTGAAAATAAAGCATATAATTATTGATAGTGACAATTTGTCAGAAAATACTTCTCGAGGTAAATTTGTAATACTATATTTATTACAGTAGTAATTTAGTAGGTGGTAGAGCCACTCTGAAGCTATAACTGGTTTCAGCATGAATGGGTCGGCTCGCCCAGCATAGTACCTCTCTCACAGACACACCCACGTGAAGTAACAGTATTGCATTGTTTCGTACAGTCAGTGAGAGTGCCGGAGGCCCACTTCCCTTTCCTCTCTCCCACAAACAGGCTGGCAACACTTACTCCCATGGGGTTGGAATTAGAAATTCGCAACACGAATTTGGGGTTGTTAAGGGTTGGTAACCCCTTCAACCCCTCCTCACCCCGCGGAGAGGCTTAGTTTTTTTTATATGTGTTTGAAATTACTTGTAACGGTACATGATCTTTCCTTCAGATGTGAATTTTTAAGGTTTATAATACTATAAATTGGTTGTTTTATACATATTTATTGTTGTTTTATAATTTTTCACTATTATTTCAGAAAAAGAAAACAAAAACATTTTCCAGATCCTGTATTTTTTGTTTTATTTCTACTATGTTTAATCCAAAACTCAAGGGTCTCAATAAATCATCAAAAAAATATTATATACATTTTTTGTACGATCCTAAAGCCTCTCCACACATAACACAGAGGAGCAAGTGTAGCGGGCATGGGAACTGGTCAAAGCAAATCTGACTAAGTCACGTTAGGTTAACAGAGGAATAGGTATGTAGGTTAGTATTGCAAGAACACATATCAAATTCCTTGTTGTTTTTTATTAAATATTTTTTAACTACTGTGAGCTTAAATATAAATGAAAAATAAGGACAGAAGTTTATTATAATTTTTTTTTTCGTTCTCAAGTTTTATGCTGTTCTATCCAATAATTTATTCGTTAATGCATAGATATACATAGTTTCATACAAGTTATTATTTTTTTAGCTGAAAACTCAACCTTTTTCTATGCAAAATTACTATAATTTTTTGTACAGTTACAAGAGTTTTAAATACTTAAAATAATTTTTTTTACACACAATTTACATTTTCAATCAATCATTTTTTGTTCTACTTATATAGACATAGTATTGAACAAACTGTTGAATTGAAACTTAAAAATCACCATGTTGTTAATATACTAAATTACCAATGATTGTTCGGAGGTGACATAATCTCAAAACTTTGATCATGAATATCTCAGTTACTGTAACTTTCCGCGGCGGGGGAGTGATTTAGGGGGCTAGTCAGATCCCTCCTCTCCCCTCTCGCCCCCTCTCAACCCATATTTAAGAATGCGAATTTCTAATGCGGCCTTTCTATGATATAGAAAAAAAAAAAACAAAGTAAATAAATGTTTTATTTTTCATAACTTATTTTTACAACCCTGTTTTCCTTTCTAAAGCAGTGATTACAAATATTAGAATTTAAATTGTACGTATTTTTCAAATAACTTATATTTTATAATTTGACAGATAATTGTTCCCGGTCTGGATCTTTTAATACTGATCACAGTGAAAGTGGACAACAGTCACCAGGTAACTGTTCCAACAATTACATCATATATTTCATTATACAGCATCCAATAACAAGCCTGTTTTTTTAAGTTTAGAAAACAATGTGAAATGTGGATGATAAAGTTCCACTCCTATTTGTCTTAGCGTTGATCTCGATAAATAAGCTAACACTAGATTTTTTAAGTCGGACCAGTAGTTCCTGAGATTATTGCATTGAAGCAAACAAACGCTTCATGTTTATAATATTAGTATATATTACTACTCTTCTCTGATACTTAAGTCGAGCTGTCATTCAAATTACAATATTTTTCTATAGAGGTGACCAATTTTAATGAAACAAGGACTAAGTTAGTCTCAAGGATATGCTTTATAATTTTCTGGCTGAGGTTTTATTGTGAACCCAGGACTTTAGCAGTGATGCGTGTTCATACAAACAGCCAGACAGTCATTTCTAAAAATTATTAAAATGTATTTTATTATTTATTTTTAGATACATGTGACAGAGTACATTATATAAATAGAGGTCGCACTCGTTCTTTCCAATCAGCGCCTCTATAATACTAGTTTAATGTACGTTTATAGCTATGTATGTATACAGCGGTACTGCGTAAATCGTATACAAGTTTTTGATCATTTTAATTTGTAATGAATATATTCATCGTTAGGCAAATCTAAATCCAAGTATTTATATGCAGGGGTGAATGTTTATAAGTAGATCAGGAGATAGATTAAATTGTTTGTGGGAGGCAAGAAAATTTAAGGGAGCACACTCTCGTAACAGATACGTAATAAAAACAAAGTGAATCAAAACAAATATTTGAAAGTTGTCAGTTTGAAATTTCAAAATTAATTGTCATCCACCATCTTTTGTTATCAAACTTGTCAAAAAATAATATAACAGTGCCATCTAGAGAGTGAATTGATTACCAAAAATAGACGAGCCTTTTCCATACAAATCCGATTCTGAGAAGTGAAAATAGCGTGCATGTGACAACAACTATTTGTACGAAAATCGCAAAAGTACAAATACATTAGATTTACATTCTTATTATCTGTATAGATGGTTGGTTGACTTCTTAGATATAGCAAGTATAGGTTTACACAACGAATACATAGACAGCTGGATCAAAAATTGTAATACTTGGATGTAATATTTGTGAAATAAGATACATTCTATTAAATAATAATAAACAGTTTGAAATGTGCACTAATTTGTTTTTATTCTCCCTAGGTACTGCTAAAGATATTGGGGTCAATGAACGCATACAAGAAAGGGAAGAAGAGCTGCACTCTCTAATTATTGAAGAGAAGAAATGGTTAGTAAAAGCAGCGGAGGAAATGTATAAAAGGGCTGTAATCGAGCGAAAAAATGCAGAAGAGATTCTACGATGCAATACAGCAAAACGAAAAATAGCAGAATTATATAAACGAAAAAAATGACCAAAACATCCTACCATAATTATATGTTATAATGTACAATATTATTTAAGTCAAATAAATGATTATTATATAAAAAAAAAATTAATTTATTTGTTTCACTAGATCAAAAAATTATAAGTATAGTAGCGAGCACGGTGGATGTTGTCGCGCCCTCATAATAGAAAATACCTTAAAGTTATATATAGACATATGCAGCCGGTGACTTTTTGTAGGCATTATCAAGCTCTACAACTTTTCTATAGAATTCAATCACATATCTCTCATCGTTAAGGCAAAATTCGTAAGAAACGTTTTCGTTTTTTTTATCATAGGTGGCAAACGAACAAATGGGTCATCTGATGTTAAGTGATCACCGCCGTCCATGGACACTAACAACACCAGAGGAGGGTGCGTTGCCACCCTTTTGAGGAGTGAGAACTGACCGAACGAAACGCAACAATGCAAGCACTGTTACTTCACGTCGGTTTAAATCGGTTTTTTTTATTCAACCATTTTTTCTCCGACTTGCTTTGCAAATCCAACTACCACAAAAAAGTTTTTTTCTATTTTCGTGTTAATATATAGCCTATGACATTCACAAATAACGTGGCTTTGAAAAATTGGAAATTGGAAAAGAATTTTCAAAATCGGTTTGGTAGATCCAGATAATACAGCCTCACAAACTTTACCTTTTTATAATATTAGTAAGTATAGATAAAAGTGCATTGTCTTTTATGTTATGTGGGTGATATTTAGCATTTTACTGTATTATACAATGAAATCAATTTATTCCTAGTATTATGGATAATTATTTCTACAAGCAAAACTGTACAGTTTCGCATTCCCATTGCCTGAATCATTAGTTTACTACCATAATTAAACACTTTTGAAATAACAGCTTTGCCAAGCACAGATAACAATAATAAATCATGTTAAACTTTTATTATTTGGTGTGTTCCTCTGTATATATAATAAAAATGTAAAACTGACTAGACCGTACTTTTTCGATTATCGCGAAAAAAATTGTTGCAAGTGTCTAGAAATAAGTAATAAAATACATTTCAATCATTTTTACAAATGTCTGTCTGTCTCATTGTATGAACGTGCATCACTGCTAAAGTACTTGGTTCACAATAATACCTCACCTTTATTAAAATCGGTCCACTATCAAAAGTTATTTGTAATTTGAATGACAGCTCGAGTTAAATACGACAGAAGAGTAGTAATCTATACTAATATTATAAAACTGGAACTGGTTATAATTATAAAACTGGTTTGTTTGTTCGGTTGACTGAATGCACTTATCTCAGGAACTACTGGTACGATTTGAATTTTTTTTAGTGTTGAATAGCTCATTTATCGATATATGTCACGGCGTACCTTGAGTTTGACAGTCGCTTCCTCATCTCAAATGAGGTAAAATTTCGGTGGACGTCAAGTGGAGGAGATTTTATGCAACTAAGAATGCCAATTTCCTTCACTGAGGTTGAGTGAACTGGAGGAAGGTTCTAGAAAACGTTTTAGAGAATATGGGTGTAAGAGTTGTACAAGCCCGTATAACACAATTTATGATAAAAAAAACTCCTAAGTATCGAGATATCCAAATATTTATTATTTTTATTGAAACTGTACTGTACTGAGTACTGAACCAATTTTGACAAAATTTGACACAGTGATAACTCATATTACAAGGTTACATCTAGGATACTTATTGTCCCATAAAATGCAAGGAGTTATCCAGGATAACGAAAAACAAACGTTTGTAGTAAATGTAACTAGACTTTTTGCGACACCTTAGTACAAGAGCCAACAACGTCGCAAGACCGAGAATTTTAGAAAAGCTGGTTGTTTAATATGCAGATATATTATATTATGCCCTTCCAAACAGGATACCTGGTAGCCGGTTTTTTTTTTTCTTTTTTTTTAAGGGTTTGGTCACAAAGCGACCATGCCACCCTTATTGGAAGGCATATATATTAGATACTACACACATATAATCACAATTTACCTCCTATTGATAGCAACATTGGCTAACCTGTACAGCATCCTGGCTTCATCCGACAAAGGTGAAGCCAAAATGCCGTTACAGACCCCAACGCAACGTAAATCCTTACCTACTGTTAGGCAGTACTCTCGCCTTTCTGCTTCATTACGGACACATTCCACAATTATATGATAAACATCTTCTACTCTGTTACACTCAGTGCACAGAGGTGATTGTATCTTATTCATTAAATTGGCAAATTTATTAAGCGGAATATGTCCGGAACGAAGTCTCAAAGCGGTAACAATTTCAGTCCTAGACCAGTCACCTTTATCGATCCAAGGGAAACGAGGAGGATTAGGTTGCATCGTTTTGTACCAGATACCTTTGGTGAGAGATCTTTCGTCAAAATACTCCTTCCACAGATCCATACAGCGTTTTTTAACGATATGGAGCACTTCCGAATAAAGAGGCAAACAACCAAAAGGAATACCGTCAACAATGGCTTCTTTTGCTAAACAATCTACCTCTTCATTTCCCTTGATACCAATGTGAGATGGAACCCATTGTATGATGATATTTTTATTTTTCGTGGCTAGTCTCTGAATAGTTTAACGTTGTGTTTTTTAATGCACATTGAGTTTTGTTTGTAAGACTTTCACACCTGGAGTATTCAACCTATCGTAATGAAATTTTTCATATATCAGAGAATGTACATTAAAGCGAGTGAATACATGCATACATTTATAAGCATAAATATTAGGGTGGCTCAAAAAAATAGGATTTTTTTTTCGAGTCTCCTAAAAAAATATGTAAATTTATAATGTTTTAAGAGTCCCCTCCAAACGGCAGATCAAAAAAAAATTTTTTAACGGTCTCTGCTAATTTTTAAAAATTTCCAAAATCGTTAAACGTCGATGTTTTTAAAATTATTTTTCTCTTTATTTTTTTTTTTTGTTTCTCGTGCTTTAATTCTGTTCTTTGGTATGTCAAATAAAAAAAAAATCAAGTTCGTTGATATTTATTATTCACATCCAGAAGTAGCTCGAAATGATAAAAAGTACTTGTCTTGGAAAGTTTGAAAAATTTGGAGCGACCTTTAATTAAAATTTCGACTTGACATTTTCAGGATCGTTATCATTTTTCTTGTAGAAAAAAAATGAAATAATGAGAAAAATAATTATAAAAAAATCGATTTTTGACGATATTGAATTTTTTTTTAAATTTGGAGTGTCCCTTAAAATTTTTTTTTACCTGCCGTTTGGAGGGGATTCTAAAAAAACATTATAAATTTACATAATTTCATACGAGACTAAAAATAATTTCTTTGGGCCACCCTAAATTAAATATATATGTCATAGTGGGAGCATCCAGCAGTTGGAGCATCCAGCAGTCGGAGCATTCAACAGTCGAAATAAACAATAATTAAATAGAAGTGCATTAACAACACATTGTCTATATTGATTGACATAGAAAATAATAGATGGCGCTGTTAACAAACACCTATGATAATTCGAATCTTCGTAAGATTCTGTAATAAAAATATGCGTTCCTATTTATGTGTTAATTTCGACTACTGCATGCTCCGACTGCTGGATGCTCAGACTAGTGGATGCTCCCACTATGACATACATATTTGAAGTGAAAATATCTTTAGGCGCGTTGAGCGGTATTGTTTTGGGTAGTCCTGTGACGCTGTAAAGGCTTTGGCAAGCCAATAGCGTAGTCAGTTCGACAAAAAAGGTATTGTTTTGGCAGGAGATAAATTTATAATTTCTCGTCATGAATGCTAATAAGTGTGAACGATTGTATTGCGTTTCCGTGGCTTGCATTAGCCTACTAACGCGTAGTATAAGAGCCAGAGTACATGTAATATCGATATTTTGTATTGAGATTTTGCAGCGAATCATCATATTTGATGAATTAATAAACTCTATAAAAAGTATATGATTATAATTCCGGTGTGAAAGAGAGACGAATGACAATAATTTCAATTTATAAATTACGAAATTTAAATAATTCACATTATAATTAATATAAAAATTCCAAAGAGAACACAGTTTTTATATGTTTTTTATGAAACCAGTGAAACTATATATTTACAGATTTCCAAATCAAAAATACTTTATTCAGCTTAGGCCCTGCAATGCTACTTATGAACATCAAAGCTACTATGGATCCGGAAGAGCAACCCGGTCATCGAGAAGAACAAGTAAGAAACTCTATCTGGTTTACTTTTCCATTGTAAATATTTTTACAAACATAGATAGAGTAACATTCGGTTTTAGACGATGCATAAAGAGCGGCACCCTTTCTAGACGTCACCATCGTTCACTGATCCACCCAATAATAAGCCTTTAGACGTTCAAACTTGTTTGACATGGTATTTGTACTCAATATCCGGAAAATCGGTAAAGTACTTTGGGACTTTGCTATAAAACTTAACACTATTACCTAAAAAACCTAGAAATGGCCATTTCATTTCATTGTAGGTGATAGACTCACGCTGAAGCTATTACTGGTTTCGGCATGAATGGGTCGGTTCACTCAGGGTAGTACCACCCTCTAACAGTACACCAACGTGAAGTAACAGTGCTTGCATTATTGCATTTCGTTCGGCCAGTGAGAGTGCCGGAGGCCCACTTCCCTTCCCCCTCCCCCAAACACAGGCTGGCAACGCACTTGCGACTCCTCTGATGTTGCAAGTGTCTTTGGACGGTGGTGATCACTTAACACCAGGTGACCCACCTGTTCGTTTGCCTCCTATGATATAAAAAAAACAATTTGTTATTGTTTCCAATATTTAGAAGATTGGACTAAAAACGACGAAAAGCTTAATTAAGGATTCGAGACCTGTCAAACAATAAATCGTAATGTATAAAACGCGAAAATGTAATAAAAATATGGTGTAAATACTAAGTTTTGCGAAATTCATAACATTTGCTCTACATAATTTCCTATTAGTTGCAACGTGTATTGCAATTATGTATTAATGTAGGAAATGTACTTATAAAATAAGCTTGAATAAATGTTCTAGTATATTATTACAAAAGGACCGTCAAAGTAATTTCAGATAGCTACGTATTCCCCGTAACTGTTGTAGGCACTTTCATGTAAGTATTATTAGAACCAATTAGATAACCCTTAAAACTCTGTATTAAACCTAAATTGGATTAGGGTATTTGTTTGCTATTTACAAGTTATTTCTAAAACTTCAATTTAAATTGTATGACAGTTTTTCAAAGCACTTGAAAGTTAGCATTTTAACGATCTTCTAAAGGTACAGATATTTCAATAAAAATGAATACATAAATAATTAATAATTCATTTCAGCTCATGTTTTTTGTTTAAAGGTTAATAATCATCGAAATGATATTTAGGTTTATGAAAAATTTGCCTTTTTAAAATTCTTCTAAAAGTACCATTATAAAAAATAGGATACCTAGTTAGCAATACTTTCTAGTTTGTTTTTGATAATTTCTTCAAGGCCTTTAAATTAAATTGTTAAACATTTTTTAAAGCTTCATATTAATTTGTGGAGCCGGTTTTGGAGCTTCTATGAATTTTGCTCATTTTTAAGATTTTCTAAAATTACAGATATTGAGATAATATAGTACAAGTAGTTAGTAAATTCCTTTAGATGTTGGTTGTTTATGAGTTATTCCTAGAATTTCAAATTAATTTATATGATTGCTGAGAACAGTCCCTTTAGGTTCCTGTAGAGTAGGTTTTCACATGATTTTTTTTTTCTAAAAATGGTGCAATATTTGACACCTTTAAAAATAAATTAATATGTAGTATGTGCCTTGAAAACTTCACATAGGTCAAATGTATTTCACTACATTTGTAACAAAATTAATAAAACCAATCAGTAACAATACATTTCAATTTAGATTCGAATACCATCGATCATCGAGTAAAAACAAAACTCTCACAGAGAATCTAAATATCAAGTAATTACTACGTAATTCAATTCACGGAATGTTCGGTTTGTGGGATTGCTTTTTTATTCGCATGGGCTGCCAAAAGACTCAGCCGTAACGTCGGCTCGAAGGACCGCGCCTAGTGATTCCCGCGGTTACACCAATTAAAGCCAGACCGCTTCTACCTTATCCCTATAACGACAGTATAACATGACCAGTATATTAATATCTCTTGTTACGTATTTGATTAATTCATAAAAAAATATTTACTAATAATACGATTCTTGTTTCAACCAATTCACTATATCGTGTATTACTAGGCAGCCCGGCAGACGTTGTCCCGCCATGATCATAAAAAAACCTTGTCAATTTATATACTAAAATCTACCTTATGAATCACTTTATCTACTGGTGATATCCGAATGAAAATCCGTTCAATAGTTTTTTAGTTTATAGCGAACAGATAGACAGAGGTGGCAGAAGACAATGTTTTACAATATGTAGTGATCTATGTTCGTATTTGCCCTGTTTTCGCGCAATCTCCGGTATTATTCTTATTATGGCCACTGTGCAGCCGACTTAGTGAGAAGCTTTTTTGTTATTTCTTTTAGCACGGAAAAATAACTGCACTGTGCCTGATGGTACGCACAGTACAATCCAAAAACAATGGCGACCACCGAGTGACATAGTATCCATCGCCGGTCGCCGCTGTCATGTCTGCCTGCGAAATGCTGGATATGCACAGGCTGATCCCAAAACGCGACCCGCAGAATCGAATCGCTATGACGGGCTTTTTCGCCATGTATATGGTGGTTGCGACCCTGTCGGGCTGTAAAATCCTACCACCCGCTTTCACCGTTGCCTCATCCGTTATTCAGCAGGGTGCAGGTGAGGTTAGCTTGGATGTCTCAAGTCTTCGATGTTATTCGACACCCCCTACACCCCACGACAAGCACATTTGTAACTTTTCTGAATATTTTATTATTATTATTTATATATGAGTCCTGTAATATATTCGGCAAGACACTGACTCGACGTCCGTACATTAATTTGGCCACCCATTGAAAATGAGCACTGCAGTATAACCCAGATGTAATGCAGCACGTATAGATTAATATCCCAGAACTGCGACACACAACTTATTTTTAAATAGATGAAACCTTGTTTTGCTTAGTGTTTTATGTACGTATAACGCTTTCACAATCATAAAGTTTGAGTCTGGGGGTGATGTATAGATATCAGTAGAGAAAGGTGACTAAAAGTAAGAGAAAAAAAGAAAATATGTTTATTGCAGCAAACACATGGATAACACAATAATAGAAAAATAGATTTACAGAGATGTATATAACATAGGAAAGGAAAAGAAATGTCATTTAAAACATATTTAAATTATATCACGGTTTAACTGCAAAGGCACACAATTCAGCATGTGCTGGCTGCCACCTTTAGAAATGACTCCAGCGCTGATCTTCCATTCTGGCCAAGTGGGTTTATGTATCAGCTACATATAAGAGCTATTTTACTTACATTTAAATGATTGATTTTTATATACGTTGTGTATAATATCATTCTAAAGTAGGATCCAGTATCAACAGACACTTTCCGAGGGGCAGAACTTCTGCCAGACACATTAAGGCAGACAAAAAAATGAATGAACTTTTATTATTTTCGAACAATAATGACTGTTTCTTTCTTTTCATATACTAATAGATTCCAGTGACTTAGTACTTGTAAAATTGCTAGCAATGTTTTATAAATGGGCTAAACTTGGACATTTTTGTTATTTTAATTCTACCGTTACCTAGTCTTTATTGCAAAGCGTAGTGATATTTATATACCCTAGATAATACTGTTAAAAGTATTCTACCTTTCATCATACGCTTCATTTGAAACCAGAGAACGCTGTGTAAATTTCCGCCACAATATATTTATGTATAAGCTGTTAAAATGAAAATTATGAGTATTTGGTTTTACGTCCTTTTGTAGTCTAAGAATTTTATAGAGCGACTTAAAAATAACAACTTGTGTTTGTTTACAACTGACGCCAAATTATTTTTAAAATTAAACTCTGTGACGGCTAATTACTCTTAGTTACCGTCATTATTTTTTCAGAAAAAATCTTCGCCTATTTTACTACAATTATTATTAGAATCAGCCTCATAAGTACCTATTGAATAAAACCTGCTAGTGGTTTTTCTATACATATGTAAGATAGAATATTTGTTTTCGTATGTTTGTACAACACTCTATAAGTATATGTAGGTGAGTCATTTAATTTCGAAGAGATTGAAGTCGCTGGTAAAAGCTAGTTGCTTAACTAAAAGTTTCTAGATGAAAGATAAATTCACTCGATAAAAAACGACGGATGTTTAAATCATACCTTTCTAATAAATAATTCACAAAAATACCAAAAAGAGTTAGTGACCACGTTAAATCAGTCGATTTACACCGCAGCTACAAGATTCACATCGGATATAAAAATATACTTAATTCGCTGTAAAGTTTTACTAGATACACTTAGAAAGCGGTATTAACCTTGGTACGGTATGCCAATTAGAATAATAAAATTTTAACAGCCCTCATAAACAATTCTGGTGTTGGGAATTTTTAAGTTTCTACCGTAATTGTAATGAAAAATCAAATATAACATTTGTTTCACATTTAGAGGGTAGATATGAATTTTGTCTCTGTGAAGAAAGTTGAGTCACAGATGTTGTTTACGCGTTCATTAGGTTTCAAGTAGTCGTAAAGAACGGACGCGCTCTCATTTATGCAAGAAAGATAAATTTAGCTGTGATAAAGTAACAAATATTGTTAAATGGTTGTCTGGCTAGTAAGACTTGACAAATGAGTCTGTTTGGATCACGCTACTATACTTTAAGCTTAACACACGTTATAGTAACACACTTAGTATGATCAACCATTTTATATTAAACTGGTTATTATATGTCAAGCGGGTCTTAATACATAAAGGTTATTATAGGGTGGGTCAGTATGTGAACGATAGCGACGTCTGGAAGTGACGCCTCTCTCTGTGCTGCCACTAAAAACGAATGTAGCTTTATGTTTCTGTGTATTATGTTGTAATAATAAAAAAAAATGTATGTTATGTATTATGAAAAGATAAACCAGATCGAGTTTCTTGCCGGTTCTTCTCGATGACTGGGTTGTTTTCCGAACCGGTGGTAGCTTTGACGTTCATTAGTGCCTTCTCAGGGCCTAAATTGAATAAAGAGTATTTTGATTTTGAATAAAAATTACATATTTTCGACGACTGCTTTTAGCGATTGTAAAAAAATTTATTTTCTTTCACTTATTACGCTAAATTTTGAAAATATTTTAGCTCACTAGCTGATTCCCACCAGCTTCGTTGGACATAAGATTTAATCGAATAAAAAAAAATTGCCTAGTCAAGTCTAGAACTATTTATGGTCAAACAAATTTTGTCTTTTTATTCATTTATTTCACTAGATTTAGAAACTATTTTATACTACCTGATTCCAACCCGTTCGTAGAGAGTTAAAAAAATGGCAAAGAATCAATCGAATCCTAAAGATAAGTCTAGTCTAAGTCTAGAACCATTTATGAATAATTCTGCATCGAATGGTTATGCCCTATGCTGATACATTCAGTAGTTTTAATTGGGCCTCAAAGGAACTGTATTTTCAATATACATACATTAACAGAAATTACATACCTCTGTTTATATCGGCAAGCGTCCATTTTCCATCAATTCACAGTTAGCACAGGTTTATACATATTCATATAAAGTACAATAACTTCTGTTATTTACCATACCAACATATGCTCTGAAATATCTCAAATGTCGCCGTTTCAACGTCGATGCACGAGTAGACCAACTCAAAGAAAACATAAATCCGGTCAAAGCTTTGCGAATTTCAATGTATGAAATTGTGGCACAAGTTATAAGTGAAGCAATTTTCTCATATTTTTTATTAATATTTGCAATTTCAGACACCTCATGTAAATTAGTAAAAATAAATTAATGTAAACTTTAATTTACTAAGTAAAAGATTACTTATATAACGACTTAGTTTATTATAAAAGACTGGAAGAACTCCATCACTATACGGTAGCTCGCCTGGACATGTCTGACCATAATTTTGATCCCAGTATTATTTGATTAAAGAAGGCGTTACTTTCCGGAAATCCATCATTATAGACTATAGTAGACGTTACTTTGCACTTCCGGCTGGAATACATTAGCCACTACCACGTTATAATGAATCAAAAATCGTTTGATTTTATTTGTCCGGGGGTGTACCTGAAAGAGTTAATTATCACCGCGATAGACATTTTTATTTAAATTGTTTAATTCGTTGTAGTCTACATACATGGAAAATATGTCGTTCCTCAAACCATTCACTTACATTATAAATACTTTGCAATGCAGTTGGATCGAGGCCACCAATAAAAGAGTTGTAAATTGAAGTAGTGATAGCAAAATGGTAGACAGCGCTTCGAACTACGTGGGTCCATATCATATAGCCTGAAGTTAATAACAATAATAAGAAGAATAGCTTGATGAAATCATAACCAATATAGGACATATTCTAAATTTCGCTTCGGTAAACCACACTACTGATGGCTCTCTGTCCCAAATATACATGTGTAACTAGCAGCTACACTTGAGACCTACTCCATATCCCTAGCTGGTTGTTATCTTGACTTGCACCACTACTTTAGTTGAGAATTTGGACAAACCCTATATATGAAAAAGTATTTATAAGCTTTGATGAGCTGATGATAGTGAGGCGAGATAATGGTGACTATTGTGCAAAGTGTAGTGTACTGGCCATGTATAAATCTTTATTATAATCTCGATGGCCATGCCAGTGTAAATAAATGAATGTCGTGTGTGTCCCTTTAAAATAAATAATTAAAATATATTTGTGAGTATAAATATTACACATAGCAAAACTAAATTGTGATAGTTGATATCATTTACTTCTTCAGCAATATTGATTGATAACTTCTGTATATATTTAAAAGTTACAAACGTATAATCACGTAGTTATTTTAATCAAGAACGTGTTTCAACCACGGTCAATTCTTTTTCATTGTATGTTATTACAATAATGAGTCCATTAATAGAAATAAGACATAGATGAGTTTAGTTGTAGCTTGAATAGAACTCTCTAATGTTTTTATGATTTATTACATGAACAGCTAATAGCTTGATCAAGTTTCCGATTGGCAACATATCAAGAACCTCCATATATTACTCCCCAAGAGAATAATTATTAAAAGAAGAATTCCTTCAATAAAGTTGTATAAGAAACTCATCCCCAAAATGTCGTGCTTCTAATCTCAGCGATTTAAGCTTTTCGCTATCGTTGGGCAGTCTAAACGATTCTTAAAGTAGGTAACGTGACGCTTACAACTTGAATCCAAATACAATGTCATCCAAATCGTTCTCAAATCGATCCCGTCGCACAAACTCTCTCGCTTTGTCTCTGACGACCTATGTGAGATTATTTAAAGCAAACGTCCCATATTTGTACTGTAAAATGGTTTAATACTACCAAAATTAATTTATACACCAGTTTTATGTAACCATAATATTAAACACTTACGGACTATAATGCCAGGCGTATAATTTAACATATATTCTTCATGGTATGGTATGGTATGGAGAAATGCAACTTTTAATGGTGAAATAAATACAGAGAAGTTTATAAGAAGAATGTGTAAGTAATTCGTAGCAGAGGAGTTACATAAGTAAAATAGAGATAGTAATAACCACGGAAGAGAAAGAAGTACTTAGAGCAAATGTGAATGCATTAAACGATTAATTAATCTAACAGAAGCGAAAAATGTTTAAGACAATATTTTTAGGAATACCTATTCGAGTAAATGCCTTTAATAATTGTATAGTGTATAATAAGTTTCGAAGTCTCTCTGAGAATACTAAAGTTGTAATTCATTTGTCTAGATTTATTTGTAATATAGGAAACAAAGAAAATGCAGTTGCAGTTGGTCATTCTAATGAATTGCCCTCAACAAACAACCTTAAGCTACCTTAACGAGGTTCAAGACTTTACAGGAACCTTTTTTTTATCAAGGCGATCGTAAATAATTTACTAATTTTAATAATAACTAGCTAATACTTGTAACATGGACAGTAAACTACTGGAAATTGTAGGATAAGGACTAATTGTACATTGGTCGCTCTCGTTGAATCAGATACGTATTTCCTTTGGCTACGAGATCTATACATTTGCTATTGGTGCTATTTCCAATGAAAACTGATGCTACTATTTTAGTTAATTATTCTTCTCTCATATACATGACTTCACTATTTTCTTTAGAAATGTTTCAATTTTCAGTTTCACTAGTAGTTTTTTTTTATAGTAGCATGGCAAAATGACTGCACTGTGCCTGATGGTAAGCACAGTACAATCCAAAAACAATGGCGACCACCGAATGACACACTATCCTTCGCCGGTCGCCGTTGTCATGTCGGCCTGCGAAAAACTGGATGTGCACAGGCTGATCCCGAAACGCGACCCGCAAAAGCGAATCACTATGACGGGCTTTTTCGCCATATACATGGTGGTTGCGACCCAGTCAAGCTGTAAAACACTACCACCCCGCTTTCGCCATTGCCTCGTTCGTTATTCAGCAGAGTGCACCACGTGCAGGTGAGGTTGGCTTGGATGTCTCAAGTCTTAGATGTCACCCCTTACAACCCAAAAATACACATGCATTTACTCTGGTCATAAGTCATTGTATAACTCTAAATATACCCTACATCACCCCCACATACAGGCACACACAGCTAGGTACATATATGGTGGAAGGATTGTTTTTTTTCTTATTTTTTCAAACTTGATTAGTTTATGCAAGTTGACAGAACCAAAATACATGTTTGAGTTCGTGAGGCACACATTCTGGTACACATGTGTGTCTTACTAACTTATATATGTATAACTAGTTCACCTTAGCTTGGTCAGTTGCAACAGTCGCAATATTGCTATCAAAGTAACAGCCCAAACCAATTTACGGCCACTTAGGTGCCCTTCAGCTTGTTACGGTTGAGACCTTAAGCGCTCACTTAATAAGTCCGATGAAGCTGTAAAGACTCATTAGACAAAGCGTTAATCATTTGGGGAAAAGAATTACACTCTTAAGAAACACAGCAGCGTTAGCCCTATAATATTGATAGTGGTGTTAAACATTGGCATATGCTGACCATTTATAGAAGCTAGAAGATCAATGAAGGTAACAAAACACAGAGAGTACGTTGTGTAATTCTTACAATATGCTTCATAAGACCATTAGGCCAAGATATTTGAACGCCGCGTAAATCCTGCAATAAAGCAGAGCTGCGTGAAAGGTGACTATACCACAGCATAGTGATAGGTCTTATTTCTAGTAGTCCGGTGAAGCTGTTAAGACCTTGCTTGATCAATAGCGTAGCCAGTTCGAAAAAAAAAATGTATATATCTAATAACCAGCTCGCTAGCTCTCATCTTCGAGGTGATAGGTGTATTGCGGCAATTGTAGTCAACCAGACTGTTTTTTAAATTTTAAGTGTTATTTTTAGGTTACATCATCATTCAAGGCGAGGGTGTGCTAAAAGCAACCGAAGTAGAAAAAAGATTTATACGTTGTAATTAACATGGACAAAGGAGTTTTTGGCGGGATCTTGGTCTGTCATGTAGTGGATTTTATTTTTTATTCATAATCTTGTGTTACTTGTTGTTGTACAGTTACTTGACTCTATATTGTGTAAAATTGGTGGTGTTTTATGTAATATAGTTTGTTTACTGAGCATAAGTGAAACGAATGGAAAATAATGCCACGGACCATGAATTCTGAGATGCCACAAAAACTTCATGGAAAGTTCTAACAAGATGGCCACCATCTGTTCATTGAAATAATATCTAGAAACTTGTAATATCGATACTCACTCGACAATGGCAGTAATAATCTAAAAGATTGGTTGCCAAAAATAAAGTTAAAAAAAAACATGGACAAAAAGGCGACATTCTGGGGAGGACCTCAGGGCAAGAGAAAGAGAGGAAGACTAAATGCACGATGGGAAGATGAAATCCTAAAAACCGCCGGCTTAAACTGGTTTGAGACAGCCCTAGACAAAGACAAATTTTGGCATTCTTTGGAGGAGGCCTTCACCCATAGAGGGGTTCTTGCAGATGAAAACTAACTTTTCCCTTTAACAAATAGTACATTGTAAATTGTAAATATTTTTAAATTTTCTTTATTTTGAAGTTTATTTCTTGTTCAAAACTTGTTAAAATTGCAAGAAATAAAAGGCTTTTTTATTTTATTTATTAATTAACATCAGCGATTGCTTCAAGTGAATCCATTACTAAGACTAAATTTTCACTTATTGAAATGCACAGATAGGACCCATTATCATAACGAAATTCTCTAAAACACGTTCTATGCAAAATTTGCAACGTGTACCCTTTCACGACTGTCTGAGACGAATAAATATGAAATTGATCATATAGTAGTTAGTCTAGACTACATGTTAAGTTATTTCGATGTCTCGTGCATGCTGAAGAATTATTTTCAAAGTAACTGTCTGTATTTACAGTATATGTTATTACTATTTACTCTTTAAACACGAGATAATATTTTCGGTATTATCTCTATTTATCAATATTAAAAATCTAGAGGGGAGCGGGGTGGTAGGGTTTTACAGCCTGACTGGGTTGCAACCGCCATGTATATGGCGAAAAAGCCCGTCATAGTGACCCGCTCCTGCGGATCGCGCTTCTGGATCAGCCTGTGCATATCCAACTTTTCGCAGGCCGGTATGACAGTGGCGACCAGCGATGGATAGTGTCTCACTCAGTGGTCGTCATTGTTTTTGAATTGTACTGTGCTTACCATCACGCATAGTGCAGTCATTTTGCCGTGTTAAAATAAAAAAAACCTTTTATCTACAGCTACGTTGGGAAAAAATCTTCTATAGTTAATAAGTTTACTATCACCTGCCCGTGATTCGGCTACATAAATGGAGACCTTCTCCTCTTATTCCTAGGATTTTCCCCGTCTGGTGCCATGGTCCGCTTACTTAACTTCCTCCACTTTGTCCGGTCTTCGGCATCCTTTTGTGTGAGGTTGATCTCCTTTAAGTCTGCCTTCACCACGTCTAGCCAGCAATTTTTGGACCTGTACCACCAACCATCTACATAAATGAAGATAATATACATTATCCTCGTGTAATTTTAAGGAGTTATACAATGCATATCAATATAGCTTTCAGATAGCAAGGGTTTTCCAAATTTACTTCACACTTTGCGCTATATTTGGTCCATTTAAACAATATCTTTAAAAAATATGTATTATATAGCTTATGTAGTTAATAGTTAGTTAGTTATTAGTTTGAAAATAGCACCAGTAACAAAGAAGTTAAGGAGTAATAAATAAGCATGGTATGGGCATGTCATGAGGAGAGATGAAGACCATGTATCTAGAAAAGCTTTAGGTATGATGGTCGATGGATGTAGGAGTAGAGGAAAATCTAAAAAGGTATGGATGGATTGTGTGAAAAATGATATGTGTGTAAAAGGTGTGAATGCTGACATTACATCTGATAGGCGTGCTTGGAAAAGGAAAACATGTTGTGCTGACCCTACTTAGGTGGTATAAGGGTAAGAAGATGATGATGTATTCTGACAATATTGTTGTAAAGTTTCATCAAATTGCATTCAGTAATTTCTAAATGAAGTAGTAACAAACATACAACCATAAACTGTCTCGTTTGTACTATAAACAAGGTCAATTGTCTAGATCTACTCTCAAAAATTTCTTTAAGGGCTTCGTCTACTGTTCTTCGTCGTTGCTGATATATATGCCTCATTCATGTTCAAGTACCAATTATAGAATAAATTGTTATTTTTTGCGAAGTAGTTGTAATTGTAATAAACTTAGTAAAGAATTTAATTTGGATCTTTTTAATACTCCAATTAAGGCAGCAAAACAGGCGATCATCAAAACATTCTTTCATAAGGTTGCGTAATATGTAATTTTTCACTGTGCTTTATTCTGATTATTATTATATTTCATTATCTATTAGTGATTTTTTTAATTACCTTTACGTTGATGATTGTATTTTGAATTATGTATGAAAAGCTCTTGATATTCCTTCAAATCAATAAATAAAAATATATAAATTAGATATATATTAGATATACAATAAATTACGATAGAGCTTTAATGTATATGACCTTAAAGAACGATGTGGTCTTAAGATGGTAACACATAAAGCCTAGACCATTTATATGGATCCATCTAAAAACCTAGTGACAAATCCAGCACCAATAGCGATATTCAGTGAATTCGAAGCGAAAAATCGAATAGCCTATTCGGGCAATCGGCAATTCGGTAGACCGTTCCAATAAACCGGATTATACCGGATAATGCTCGAGCGAGCGGCACCGATGTACTGCTAAATGTGTAGGAGAGACTAAAATCCGAAACCAAAGAGTCTATTAAGGCTTTTTTTGCAGCGAATTATGAAACTATAGTATGATTGTGGATATTTCCTCAATATTATCCTCAAATTGAATATTTGTCGTTAAGCGCTTATAAATGTCTTTCAACAGCTAAACTTTACAGTTAGTTATTGCATACATGATGCACGTGGCAATGCACAAAAAACAGTGACTTATTTTTCTACAAGATATTTTCTGATCAACCAGTTATATCCTAAAACAGAAAAGCTAGTAAACCAGTACGGTATCTCCTATTAGTCAACATTCTATTTAGACCTTATCAAAAAGTAATGCAATTATCATATTCTGGTATTAAGAACTGCTACGACAGTTGAATATTATAGGGAATATAGTCATGAAATTACTGCACTGTCATTGGTTCCTCTACGAAGCAATCCTAGCTACCTCTATTGGTTAGTATCTCCATTATGTTTGAAATCTATTGCTAAATATTAGGTCTTTACCTATGAAATTGCCGTTTTGTATGAAAAAATTTAAACGAATTTTTTTCACGTATTTTTTATTTGTATTCATCGAAGTAATCACCCGTGCAATCAATGCATCTTTGCCAACGCAGTGGCAGTTTATTGATGCCCTTGTTAAAGAAATCAGCTGGACGGGAGGCAACAAATTCTTCAAAGGCATTTTGTACTGCCTCTCGGGTATTGATTTTTGTCCCGCCAAGGAGTTATCCAAATTCTGAAAAAAGTAGTAGTCTGTAGACGCAAGGTCTGGTGAGTAGGGCGGAGAACTTCCAACCCCAGTTCTTGCAACTTGGAGACCGAATGCTGTGCAGTATGAGGTCGCGCGTTGTCGTGCAAGAGCAGCGGAGACGAATGATTGACCAATGCTGGTTGGAGATGTGCCAGCTTCTCCATCATTGTGTTCAGTTCTTCACAGTACATATCTGCAGTAATGTTCACCCCGTTTGGTAAAAAGCTGTGATGAATCACACCGGCGCTAGACCACCAAACAGTGACCGTCACTTTTCTAGGGGTAAGTTTTCGTTTAGGGCATTGTTTAGGTGCTGAACCAGAATCCAACCAAGTTGCTGAGCGCTTGTGGTTATCAAACAGAATCCATTTTTCATCGCAGGTAACTATGCGGTTCAAAATTCTTTCTTTTGTGTGTTCGTTGAGTAGTGCAAGGCACGTCTCTACGTGTACTTCGCACTGGCGATCATTGAGTTCGTGGGGCACCCATCTCTCAAGCTTTTTTACCTTGACAATTTGACGCAAAATGACCAATATTGTTTTGACGCTAACGTCGAAAGCTGCTGCTAATTCAGCCGTAGATTGTGTGTCATCAGCTTCCACAATCGCCTTTAATTCGTTATTGTCGACCAAAGTCTTCGGACGACCACGAGGTTCATTTTTCAGGTCGAAATTTCCAGAACGGAACCGAGCAAACCAATAGCAGGTGGTGCGTTGGTTTGTAGTGTTAGCTCCGTAAACGTCGTTGATGTTGCGTGCCGCTTGTGCCGCGTTGCTGCCACGACGGTATTCATATTCCATAATTACTCGAATTTTTAACGTATCCATGATGACAAAAAAGATTGAAATGCGATGAAAATGTAACACTAATCAATAAACAAATGACTACTTTTGGAAAAAGAATTCCATGTTTTTAAAATAAAATTTATTTGAAATTAGAATTCTTAGCCAAACAAAAATTATTTTGATTTGAAATGGCCAGTACTGCGGAACGGCAATTTCATAGGTAAAGACCTATTATTTATCAGATCGTTTCGTCGCGTATACTTGATATTCTATATATAATATATAAACACTATAATATATGATATATAAACACTATAAAAATAACATTACGAGAGTTAAATATGAGAGATTAAAGAAAACAACGACCTGAAATCACTACAATGCTATTTGTTCTTCAACCAACTAATCCTGACTACTTCTAGCGATTAGTATCTCTATATTGAAAGTATATCGCCAAATGTTTGTCAGTTTCGTCGTATACCCTTGAGATCTAAAATCTGTAAAAAAACCGCTACGACATTTGAACATAAGAAAATAAATTAAATATCATCATGAAATCACTACACTGGTATTTGTTCTTCAACCAACCAATCCCAACTACTTCTACTAGTTAAGATCTCCATCATATTCTAAATCTATCACCAAACATCTGTCAGTTTGTTTCTCCTGTACATTTGACATCAAAATACTGTAAAATCCTTAGCAGTTGAATATAAGAGATTAAAGAAAATATTGTCATGAAATTACTACACTACTATTTGTTCTTCAACCAACCGATACTAACTACTTTTACTGGTTTGGATCTCAGTTATGTTGAAAATCAATTGTCAGACGTCACTTGTATTTGAGACTCCGTAAAACTTAGTACATCGCAATAATCAGTCTTAAGACCCTTAAAAAGATCATTGTGGTCGAGTCCACATACAGAGAAGTTATTTCAAAATCCGTTCGTAGATTGAAAGCGCTGTAAATTTAGCGGTTTATAAAAAATAGCCATTTTCTTTTTCAATACAGCCAGTTATTTGTTCCATAGCGGTATCAATCAAATAGGCCGCCGCCGCGGTTTCCAATTTGCCAGACATTTGCACAGAATAAAGCGGGGTTGTCCGTTTCGCTGTTACGTGAAATGAAAACAAAACTTATGAAGCAAAGAGTGCATACTAACTTGGCATATCTTATTTTAAAATATCGTAAATATGTTTTACATTTATACGATGTTCCATTTATTTACAAAATTATTTATATCATATGCTTATTAAATTTTAAGACATGAATAATTATAGATTATTCCATTATTATGTTTGTGATATTAATTAATATATATAAAATATAAAACTCTTAAACAGCTTGACCGATTTTAGTTTTTTTTTTAATTACTTACGAGGTACCTATGAGGTTATTATTGTTATTAGCCACAGCTTATTTTACTAGGTGGTGCAATAGTGAATATCGCGAATTTGTATTTTACTTTCCTGATTAAATTTGATTTGAATTTCTCATATAAAAATCGACGTGCCCTCATGACCATACGATATATAAGTGAAATAATGAATTATTTAAAAAAAGTATAGAGTTCATACATGAAGATCAGTTGAGTAGTTTCGTAGTTCATCGTGAACAAACCTTGTGACACTGGATTCTTATATACTACGATGATTACTAAGAAACGAAATTATTTTTATGAAAGCTGTAATTGTCTATAGTAAAAGCGAGCGGTTTGAGTGAACACAACAAAAATAAATACTAACAATAATAATGTGTTTAACATTTATTGAATTAGTGTTTGGAATACTATCTATGTACATTCACTATAGCCGTAGTTAGGCCAGTTAGTGCCAGTTAATGATGGTAGAGCCACGCCGAAACTATTACTGGTTTCAGCATGAATGGGTCGACTCGCCCGGGGTAGTACCACCCTCTCATAGAAAACCGACGTGAAGTAACAGTGCTTGCATTGTTGCGTTTCGTTCGGTCAGTGAGAGCGCCGGAGGCCCACTTCCCTTCCCCGTCCCCTCTCCCTCTCCTCCAACCCTCTCCCCCTAAACACAGGTTGGCAACGCACTTGCGACTCCTCCGGTGTTGTTAGTGTCCATGGACGGTGGTAATCCCTTAACAACAGGTGACCCACCTGTTCGTTTGCCACATACGACATTAAAAAAAATGTCAACAGATACTTTGACTAATTAACTAAATTCGGTTTATTGAATGTACGTGAATTCCGAAAAATGCTTTCATATAATCCACAAGTTTGTGCGCGATGATAGATAATTAATTGCTAATACATGATGATAGTCTGGAAATGACGCCTCTCTCTGTGCACTACACCACTACAAACGTTACTATATATGTTTGTAAAAGCATGTATCATGGAAAGATAAACCAGATCGAGTTTCTTGCCAATTCTTCTCGATAATTAGGTTGTTTTCCGAACCAGTGGTAGCTTTGGCATTCATTAGGTTTTTCTTTTTATAGTAGCACGGCAAAATGACTGCACTGTGCCTGATGGTAAGCACAGTACAATCCAAAAATAATGGCGACCACCGAGTGACACACTATCCATCGCCGGTCGCCGCTGTCATGCCGGCCAGCGAAGAGCTGGATATGTACAGACTGATCCCGAAACGAGACACGCAGAAGCGAATCACTATGACGGTCTTTTTCGTCATATACATGGTGGTTGCGACTCAGTCGGGCTATAAAACCCTACCACCCCGCTTTCGCCATTGCCTCGTTCGTTATTCAACAGGGTGCACCACGTGCAGGTGAGGTTGGCTGTGAGAGGATGAGGCTGTGTTGTGTGTGAGAGTGTCTCAAGTGTTAGATGTTATTCGACACCCCTTACACCCGAAAATTATTTGAGAAAATATCACATATTTTATATAATTTAATATATAAACTAGATATTTTGCTGACCGAAGAGTAAAAGCATAAATGGTTAAGCCATGGTAGTTCGTTCTCATGCCCAGTTGACCGTTGAAAATTTGTCACCAAATCTACAGGTGTATTCCAGCAATGAGACTTTTTTTTTATTTTTTTTTTTAACGTGGGGAAATCCTTTATGGATACGCCACCCCCCCGGGGGGAGAGGGTGGGTTATGTCCGACTCGCACAGACTAAAACCCCACGGTGTACCGACAGACCGTTTTGTGGGGGCGGCAAGGGATCGAACAAGCTAATCAACCTTGTAGAGCCGCCCCCACGGTCCGCCCGGCGGAAGGTGACCGCCGGGCTCCTACCTATAGAGGGACAGACCGGGTACACACCGGCTGCCCCCCCTCGTCCGCCGGACCTGTGCAATGAGGAGATGGGCCCCCCGGCCCATCCCCTCAGGTCCGGCTACGGTGGCAGGAGGAGTTGGGCGAAGCGCCTTCTCCTCCTGCCTGTCCTTCTTTGGCGGAGACGGCCACTTTGAGGGTCTTCCTCGCGGGCCCTCTCCGCCTCCTCCTTCTGCGAGATGACCTCCTCGCAGAAGGAGGCCATCGCTCGCCAAGCCTGTTCGCTGCCGAGCATGGCCGAAACCACGCTCGGCAGCGATAAGTCCGTTCCCACGGCCGCCGCCAGGATGCGGCGCTGCTCCCCCCACGCAGCACACTCAGACAGCGTGTGCTGCGCGGTATCTTCCTCAGCGCCGCACTCGTGGCAGGCGGCCGTCGGCTCCCTGCGTGCGATCCGGTGCAGGTACCACCCGAAACAACCGTGTCCGGTGAGTACCTGCACCAGTCGGAACGTCAGGGAGCCCCACTCCCTGGCAGTCCACTCCCGCAGGACCGGGCGGACGGCGTCCACTGTGAACCGCCCGAACCGCTCGTCCGCCAGGTCCTGCTGCCACCTTTCGACGGCGTCCCCCCTGAGACGCCGTCTCTCCGCCTCTACCTCCCTGGGAGCCGAAGACTCCCCCCTTCGTTTCCTCGCCGCCGTGAACTCGTAGACGGCGGCGAGAACTCCTGCCTCAAGCTCCCAGGGCAGGGAGCCAGCGAGCGTGAAGGCCGCCGCCGAGGACACCGTCCGGTACGCCCGGATTGCCCTCAGTGCCACCGTGCGCTGTGCATTGCCTAGCGCACGCACGTTGGCGGCACCGAGGGCATCAGACCAGACTGGTGCCCCGTAGGCGACCATCGCCCGCACGACTCCCATGTAGAAGTCTGCGGCACCCGGCGCCCGGCCTACCTACGTTGGGGAGTAACCGGCCGAGCGCCGCAGCCGCCCCATAAACATCGTCATAATATCAGGCAAGACTGTGGTCATAAACATAATACAAAAAAAAAACAAGAGGATGAATGAATATTTTACAATTACTAACAGTTATAGAGTCATAACTTTTACTACAGTTGTCTTAAAATTCGCTAGTTCATCTAACACAGCTAAAATCTAGCTAAACGACGGTAGGCGTCTGTTGCAATGACAGGGAAATTAAGTGGGATCGGAACCGACGGCTTTATCCACGATATGATGTGACAAGGGTCCCGGATGCACCTGGGACCTCTTATAACACGGATACAAAGTTACTAGATATCGTAGCTGTGCATACAATAGATGACTTCTCGTGTCACAATGTTAGTAATCTTCTGAAACGGTTTGACCGATTTTTATGAAATTTTAAATGCATATTCAGTAGGTCTGAGAATCGGCTACTATCCATTTTTCATACCCCTAGACATATTTTTTTTATTTTATTTTTTGTTATAATGAGGCATTAAATAATACATACAATCCTAAAATTTCACCCTTCTAACACCAACCCATATTTTTTAATATTCATTTAAGTGATTAATAATTTTTCATTCCACTCGATAACTGATCAATTATTTTGATAATTATTTCACTGTTAGAAAGGTATATTAGATTAAGTTTTATTTAGGTAAATATATATTATATAGTAAATGGGTTGCCAATATATATATAGTATAGTTTCGAGTCACAATTGGACCCGATAAGTTTTTAAGATTTTTAGTGTTTGGAAATAAAATTGGAACCGGTAATAACCTATTTGGTGCAGACGAAGTTGCACGGGTCAGCTAGTATTAATATACAATTGCTTCTTATAGCTGTCATTTAGATTTCGAATCAATAAAAGCATTTTACTTATTTTGGTAAAGTGTTGATTTTGCAGACGCAACGATGACATAACGTGTACTAATAACAAAAATAGTCAAGTTATAGAGATTACGTTACAGTAAAGGAAACCATGATTCTAGCGTTCCTTTAGAATAACATTTTATCCACCTTTAGATGTATGTCGGTAACCGCACTTGTGTTGGATACTATTAGTCTGTTAATTTTATTTAAGTAGTGTAAAGGTGTAGTTAAGTTTTCGTTGTATGCAGTGTTCAAGAGCAAGTATGCCCAAGGAAACTTCACACGTATAGGGTCGATGCAGTCAGGATTGCCAATAAACACTTCGTTGATACTGTCACTATTCATTTGGCCAGAGCTTCGCCTTACAATAACTGCCACATAGGAGTGCGTCCAGATCAGCGACATCTTGCCCTTTATATGCTGAACTCCCACCAATGTAGTCTCACACCGGGGTGAATAATGAACAGCCGATAACTTCCACCAATAGCGTTCGAGGTCATTAGTAACACCCCGATAAAGTCAATAGCGCGGTATCGCAGGTCAATAGTGGTTCCCCGGGTGGCTTGACGTAGACATTAACAACTTAGAAAAGTAAAAAAATGCATTTCAGATAAGATCTACACATATAAAAATTACAAAAAGTCATAAGCAAACCTCATAGCTGGCAAACAGAGGAGAGTGAAAGAGGAAAACATGTGTAGATCCCATTTTGGTGAGAGGTTAGAAAATGATTGAAAAATGTAAATTAAAGTAATAAATGTCTTTAAATTATTATTTTATAATTTCCATGTATTTTTATTGTAACGAAACTTTTTGCCGCTTCTAGAACAGCCGTAACAAATTATTCATATATCATTGTTTAAACAAAAACTGTTGACCCAAATCAAAACCATAGTAATTTAATTTCATATAATTTAATATACAAAAGGTTTTGTTCTACCAAAAACGGATATGTAATTAATCCTCTTGTGTTACTATTATTATGTAAATAATTTACAAAAAGAAAGATAACAATTTTAGATAAAATAATGTCTTTAAGAGAACTCGTTTAATTTTTTTATTTATTATGTAATTTAATAAAAATCTGATTGTATGAATTCCCGAATCTTAAGGATATACAAAGTAGCAAAACTAAAAAATGTACTGTTCTGAACAAACATAACTATCATTAGATAAGTACAAATATCTATATATTAATACGTGAAGCCCAAACTTTGTATCCCTTTTTGAGAGAAATGCGCGAACGGATGAACGTGAAACTTGGCATAGTTAAAGTTTATATGGAGGAGAATTGCAGAAAACTATTTATTTTATATAAAATGCACTAGAAGTACATTAAATTAATTAAAATATGCATTACTCACACTACTGCTTCAATTTTACATAACATATACACACATGTAAATAAAAAAGACATTTTGACATCTGTCAATAAAGGACTTCAAAAAAGATTGTGAAGGAGGTTGCTATGCTCGACTGTATGTATTATTTTACTCTTACGTTCCAATTACCCTTTTTCATTCTACATTCAACTTTAAAAAATCAATGAACTATGGTCGAATGTCGACCTCTGGGTGCCCACTAGTATAATATAACTATATCTATCCGATGTTAGTAGTATTGGGCATCAAAATACTTTGTTTAAAATTTAACAGATAGCAGTATTCCATACTTTGTTGTATTATAACAATAAAAGATTTCCCTAAAACTCTCACATGCTATTTTAAGTAGTTTACAGTATTTGACATAAAAAAATAAATATTATTCTACATTTTTCTGTAAAAATAATTACTGATATCAAATAATTGTCACCTAGTAATATGACTAACTAGCCGACACAGCCACGCGTTGCTGTGATTCAATTATTACATGTTGAATTGAAAATAGTTTATCAAATTAACCAAATTAAATAAATCATATGAATATGTGTGCTACCTAAAGATGTATTGGAAGTTGGTGCCAACCAAAATTTCAAATTTGTTCCAAGTAGAAATGTATTACAGAGACGCGAGAGTAGACTTAAACTTTAGACTTACCTATGTAGATGATATGATTTTCGATTCGCACCGACTTCCAATACATCTCTAGGTAGCACACATATTCATATGTTTTATTTAATTTGATAAACTATTTATTTTCCGCTTTTTAGTGTTTTTGATTGATATTAAAGTCGGTTAATACTTTTTTTTTTAATTTACTTTATTTTTCCATTTTTAGTATACATAAATATATTTTACTAGCAGTGCCCGCGAACTCCGTTCCGCCTTAAGTATATTAAAATATGCGCATTTTTGCGATATGGTATCTATCGGTATGCTATGCGATATGGTTTCAATTGGTTGTACAATAAGTAACGTTTGGTACGAACGCAACCTTATCAATAATCCGCGATAGTTTCTACCACCAACTTGGCTACCATCGCTTCACACATAAAACACCTTAAGTAATGTAATTACAATGCTTGCGTCATGTTGCAACGCAGCAACAAACAAGCTCCTAAGAATTGAAGAGTTTTTTTTTATACTATTGGTGGAGGATGTACTTCAAGGGTAGTTTGATGAGAGTTTGGTTAGGTTCTGATTATGGGATCCGTGAAAAAGTAACAAAACTTTCAAGAAACGAGACTACTCCTTGGAATTGTCATCGAAGAGTCCATTCCAGGAGTTACCTATTATATTGACGTCAATGGTGAAAAATGGAAAAGGCATATAACACAAATAATTGATTGTAGTCAAAGTACTTAACATAAAGTTTCAATTTTTAAATGTTAACATTTTTGTAAGCGGGGAAGAGTGTAGTATATGTATTCAGGTAACACTGAATTACTTGTCATTCTAAATTGTGCATTGTCACCGTATGATTGTAACCAACTAATTCAGTTTATAATAAAGTACCAGTTTATATCCAGTTGTGTTTATTGAAATATAATATAAAAACCGCAATATATAACAAATGGCGACGAGGATGGGATCCGAGTTAGAGATCTTAGTTGAAGGTAAGCCTATCAATTTTGAACTAGATACAGGATCTGAAGTGAGCACTTTATTTCAAGATATTTTAGTAAAACAAAGCGAATCACTGGACTATCATAAAGGCTCCAGAAAATCTTGTTTTCACATTGGTCATGACACGTGACTATAGGAAAGGTAATAAGCCCTGGACTTCAGGAATTGTCATCGAAGAGTCCATTCCAGGAGTTACCTATTATATTGACGTCAATGGTGAAAAATGGAAAAGGCATATAACACAAATAATTGATTGTAGTCAAAGTACTTAACATAAAGTTTCAATTTTTAAATGTTAACATTTTTGTAAGCGGGGAAGAGTGTAGTATATGTATTCAGGTAACACTGAATTACTTGTCATTCTAAATTGTGCATTGTCACCGTATGATTGTAACCAACTAATTCAGTTTATAATAAAGTACCAGTTTATATCCAGTTGTGTTTATTGAAATATAATATAAAAACCGCAATATATAACAAATGGCGACGAGGATAATGGATTCTATTAACTAAAGTGAATAACAGTTGTGAACGTTGATTGTTATAAAGAGAAAAACAACAGATGCTCCTTAAACAATTTTCGGAAGAAATATATGCAAATAAAACTAGCTGGATTCAGACATTAAGTAAGGAAAAATTAATAGAAATATTTCAAGAACTACAACTACCTATCGAAGACTATAACGTGGAAACTTTGAGGAAATATCTTAGACAATTAGTTCGAAGTGGACAGCTCTTATTGTACCTCCAAGAAAATAGAGAAAAGATATATAGTAAAAATAGTGAAGTGGTGTCAATCACAACCAAAATGAGCTTCAATTATGGTAATATTGACAAGTTTGATGGTAACAATTTTGAGTTGTTCGAACAACAACTGGAATGTATTATAACACTTAACGACATTCCAAAAACAAAACAAACCCCGTTACTATTAACAAATTTAACAGCAAAAACATTAGAAACATTAAATCATTTGTGCTCTCCGGAAAAACCGTTACAAAAAGAATATGATCAATTGTTAAAATTATTAGAAGCGAGATACACTAGATCAACATCAACAGCCTTAGATAGAGCTGAATTTCGGTCCAGAAATCAGAAACATGGTGAGAAAATTGAAGATTACATCATTGTTTTAAAGAAATTGGCCAAAAGATGTAATTTTAAAGATTGGGAAGATCAGGTAAAAGAAAAATTTATTGATGGTATAAAAAAACCACTAATAAAGTTTGAGTTGCTTAAAAATGGTGATGCTAGTCTGGATAAATTAATTCTAATAGCTCGAACTGTAGAAGCAGCAATGCAGCAATCAAATTTAAGTGAGCAGGAGTCGTTGGGGTCCTCGCCTGTTGATGAAGCTAAGGACATATTTTATACAGACCGCCGCATATCTGTAACTACAGCACAGTCAAAGGCTGCAAGAAGCATAAGTCAAAATAAAAACAAATCGATAAAATGTTTTGTGTGTGGTAAAGACAACCACATAAAATCTGAATGTTCATTAAAAAATAAGTTTTGTTCAGAGTGTGGTAAACAAGGACATATTTTTAGAGTGTGCCGTACACGGCAGACCAAGAAAGTAGAAGTTATTGATACAAAAGAGATGAATATTGAAGATGATGTTAAACATTTATTTGATAGTGATA
>MU158738.1:1320280-1348567 GCA_015888305.1 Antheraea pernyi | reverse complement strand
CCTGATATTAGCTCTATTGATCCAGAAATAAAAGCATTTTATATAAAAAGGAATGAAATAAGCATTGATAGAGGTTGTTTGTTTTGGGGGCATAGAATAATTGTTCCTAACTCTGTAAAGAATGAAATTTTAACTGAACTACATAAAAGTCATTTTGGTAGTAGTAGAATGATTGATATTGCTAAGTCTTATTTTTGGTGGCCAAAACTAAATGAGGATGTTGTTAACCTAACAAAAGAATGCGTTAATTGTTTGTCATATAGAAATACTCCTCCACAAACTAAGCTAAAACCCTGGCCAATTCCTCCATCACCGTGGTATCGTATTCACGCTGATTATTTAGGCCCATTATTTGGTAAAATGTTTTTAATTATAGTAGACAGTTTTAGCAAATGGCCTGAAGTATTCCAAATGTCAAACATAGGGAGCAGTCTAACTATTGAAAAATTTAAAGATTTATTTTTAAGATTTGGTTTTCCAGTCCATTTGGTTACGGATAATGGAACATCATTTACAAGTTATGAATTTAAAACTTTTTGTAAAAATATTGACATGAGGCACACATTTACACCTCCTTATCATCCAGCTACTAATGGTGCGGCTGAACGGTTTGTAGAAACCTTTAAGTCAAATGTAACTAAAATAGTTGACAGTGGTAAACCCCTTAATTATGCCATACGCATATTCCTAGCAGACTACAGAATTACTCCTCACAAATCAACAGGAGTTTCACCAGCTCGACTTATGTTGGGGAGAGAGTTAAGGAACAGATTTTCATTATTTAGACCTTCCCCAATCTTTCAAGATATTTTAGTAAAACAAAGCAAATCACTGGACTATCATAAAGGCTCCAGAAAATCTTGTTTTCACATTGGTCAAAAGGTCATGACACGTGACTATAGGAAAGGTAATAAGCCCTGGACTTCAGGAATTGTCATCGAAGAGTCCATTCCAGGAGTTACCTATTATATTGACGTCAATGGTGAAAAATGGAAAAGGCATATAACACAAATAATTGATTGTAGTCAAAGTACTTAACATAAAGTTTCAATTTTTAAATGTTAACATTTTTGTAAGCGGGGAAGAGTGTAGTATATGTATTCAGGTAACACTGAATTACTTGTCATTCTAAATTGTGCATAGTCACCGTATGATTGTAACCAACTAATTCAGTTTATAATAAAGTACCAGTTTATATCCAGTTGTGTTTATTGAAATATAATATAAAAACCGCAATATATAACAATAATCAAAATCGGTTCACTCAGTCCAAAGTTATAAGGTAACAAAAAAAAAACAGTCGAATTGAGAACCTCCTCCTTTTTTTGAAGTCAGTTAAAAAGAAATTCTACATTAAAACGTGGCGCCATCTATGAGATATCAATAATAGTTGGTCCTACAGTTTTACGTCAACAAACTAATTTAAAGCCCCATGTGTATTTTTCCAGTAGATTGATAGAAGTAACTAACAAATTTTCCATTGTTTCGCACATTTTTTCTGTGAAGTAATTATTTTCGACTCTTATAACTTTATCTATAATTATATATAATAATTACATAGTATAAAACAAAGTCCCCTACCGCGTCTGTCTGTCTGTCTGTTCGCGATAACTCAAAAACTACTGAACCGATCTTTATGCGGTTTTCACCAGTAGATAAAGTAATTTGTGAGGAACGTTTTGTTCCTAGTATTATAATTTGTCAAGGATTTTTTTATTATCAGGGCGAGACAGCGTCTGCCCGGTCCGCTAGTTATCTATAAAAGAATGACTGAGGAAAACATTATATTCATATAAACTTTCATCCCTTATCAAGGTGGTAAGACAGTTAAATTTGCAAAAATCCTTCCTTAACGCTCACCTACAGTACTATGTACCAAAAGTACAAGCATACAACATTCTCACGACCTTAGTTATTTTCAGCTGTACTTTGATATATTCAGTTACTCTTTTATGTATTGTATATATATTATTTTTAATTAAAACACTACAGAAGACTTCAAACCTATTTCAGTAGTAAGAAACAACAAAGTATAACCGTAAATATTAATTCCAGTAGCGTGTTCTAAGTAATATTTAAAGAAAATAATTCCCACAGCCGCTTTCATTTAAACGCCTAATTGCATGTTGCATACTTTTCCACCCAGTTAAGGGTAAGAATCTAAACGCAGTATTTTTTACATAAGTTTATCTTTGTAGGTTTGAAGGTGGTAGAGCCACGCTGAAGCTATTACTGGTTTCAGCATGAATGTGTCGGCTCGTCCGGGGTAGTACCACCCTCTCATAGAAAACCGACGTGAAGTAACAGTGCTTGCATTGTTGCGTTTCGTTCGGTCAGTGAGAGCGCCGGAGGCCCACTTCCCTTCCCCGTCCCCTCTCCCTCTCCTCCAACCCTCTCCCCCTAAACACAGGTTGGCAACGCACTTGCGACTCCTCTGGTGTTGCAAGTGTCTATGGACGGTGGTGATCACTTAACATCAGGTGACCCACCTGTTCGTTAGCATCCTATGATAAATAAAAATTAAAAAAAAACCTATGTAACTCGTAAAAATCCTTTGAAATGAATATTAAAATGGGTATAGATATTTCGCACTCTTTCACGCGATAATTATTAAACTCATTCTAATGAAATATTACAGTATTACAAATTATGTACAGTAATCCCGACAAAGCCGGACACAGAATACACAAATCAATAATACTTTATTCAATTTTGGCCCTGAGAAGACGCTTATGAACGTCAAAGCTACCACCGGTTCGGACAAACAACCCATTCATCGACCACCGGAGGAGAGCGTATCTCTCGGCGATCGCCGTTGTTTTTGGATTATACTGTGCTTACCATCAGGCACAATGTTGTCACTTTGCCGTGCTACAATAAAAAAATATATATCAATGTCTTCTTACCCTTCAGTTTTCCTTCACAGAAAACTCAGATTCATTGTAAGATTGAAACTACGTTGGTTGATGAGATATGCAAATCCTAAAAAGGATCTATTTTTCGACATAACCTTTATACATCTAATTTCAGAAAATTGAAGTTTAATGTTAGTGACAGATGTCAAAAATAAATTATCTATCTTCTATTACACTAGAATTATAGATGCGTGGACGAGTCTGATTATAAATATTTTACTATGAACGTAGAATATGACTGATTATATATATATATATATTATTTTGAAGTGAAAATTGCATTAACAGCGTTGAGCGACATAAAAAAAAGTGCGTGCGTACAAAGTACACATGTCAGAAGTGAAACTTCTTTGGAGAACTAATTTATAAGTCTTGTTTATATTTATACTGACAAAAAAAAAGAATAAAAAGTTTTTTTATTTATTTTATCTGCGTTTACTGCAAATGACGTCACTTCCGTTGCATACCTGCGTGACCTTACATCTGTAAAAATTTTACCCTCATGCGCCTAAAGAAGTTTCACTTCAAAAATAGTGGACGAAAAACTCATAGATTCACGTCAGCAATGATCTCGACATGTTCGTGACGTATTGCGTTTCTCCCAGAAATTATATATACTCGACTGAAACATATGCGCGTTTGAATTTTTGGATGGGTAAAATCTTAGGATTTCGGGTCACTAAACGTCATAGATGACGTCGACATGCTCGTGACGTCAGTCAAGCGATGCGTAATATAGCGGCCAGTGTACGTGTAATATTGATAATTTATATTGAGCTTGTGCAGCCCATCATATTTTTCATTAATGGATAAACTGTATAAAAGTGTATACAATTGATGTATAGTGGAAATAGATATGAAAACCAAATTAATGTTGCTAATTTCAATTTACAGATTATGAAATTGAAATGATTCAGACTACCTATATAATTGATTTAAAATGCAAAAACGTACACAGTTATTCAATTGTTTTGAGTTTTTGAAGTGAAACTTCTAATGCGAGAAACAAGGTTGCGTTAAACGTTTAACGCTAAGGGGGAATAGAAAGAGTCAGAGCGAGAGTGAATGCGTGGGACTCGAACGCATGCGCTTAGTATACCTGTGTTAGCAACGAGTAGCGTCCAATATATTATTAGTTTTTCCAAGAAATATTGAAAAAATAGAACTCAAACATATCTTACTTTAGTTATCATAATTCCATTGTAAATGTTATAGATTTGGATATTTCTCAACTCGAAAATAATAATTTAAAGATGCGATCAATTGTAATTTGTAAGCAATGTTAATAAAGTTTGTCTTAAAGAAACAATATGATTTCACTAAAAATCAATTTCTACCCCTTCCTGTTTACATTACGAAGTTTAACTTCTTCCGCGCGGAGCGACTCCACGCACTATTTTTTTTAATTCTGGCAGCAGTCTTCGTGCCTGATTCGACTTTTTTTTATAGAGAGCTGACTGAATGAATGGGTTAATTTTTTTTATATATAAAAGATATATTGCTGTGGAAGCCTGTATATACTTTCGAACTGGGTATTATGATTTCTCTTGTAACCCTCGTTTCTTTAAGTACACTATTCGTATTAAATATTTGCTTATTCTATTATGTTAATACTTGATACATTTAGCATTTAACTAAGCTCTGAACTGACGTTAAATGTTAATATGGCCTAGGGTGGTAACACATCAATTATACATTTATGGCCTACAAGTGTACCTATCAGAATAAACCTATAACCACTTGGTGACCTTCAAATTTTTTTTATTGTAGCACGGCAAAGACTCTGCACTATGTCTGATGGTAAGCACAGTACAGTCCAAAAACAATGACGACCACCGAGTGACACACTATCCATCGCCGGTCGACACTGTCATGCTGGTCTGCGAATAGCTGGATATGCACAAGCTAATCCCGAAACGCGACCCGCAGAAGCGAATCACTATGACGGGCTTTTTCGCCATATACATGGTGGTTGCGACCCAGTCAGGCTGTAAACCCTACCACCCCGCTTTCGCTATTGCCTCGTTCGTTATTCAACAGAGTGCACCACGTGCAGGTGAGATTGGCTTGGGTGTCTCAAGTCTTATGATGTTATTTGACACCTCTTACACCTCAAATTGAACCCCCAAACTTAAACTGAGATTAGAAGCCAGTATGGTGGGTATTAGAGAAAGACCACTATGCTTTTTCTCTCATCACAATGTTAACTCGGACTCGTTGCAGAATTTAATCAAAATTCACTAATCCTAAATGCAGTTGTTACAAACACAATGGTTATAAGACTTAAATACACTTAGACATATCACAAACACAAATAAATGTTTCATATACACGGTTAGAGCAGTCCGGGCCTTAACTTTAGCAACACCGTCGCATATAAACAAGCGCCTAACGTCGCCGCAGGACGTTAGCCCCCTTAATTAAGAACGGGGAATGCAAAACCAGCTGAATTACAACACACCGAGCTGGTGTAACACGCAATTATTACTCCTACTGCAAGTTAATAAAATTCGTTTTCAATGTAGCAATTTTTAAATTGAGTTTTTTTATCTAAACCCGAGTAAATAACTACACTTCACCAGACGCACAATAGCCATTAGAATGTCGAGAGAAGTGCAATAGGACTTATATTTGTCTCGTGAATGAAGAACCCGCCACAATATCCGGCTACAGTGTGATACTCCACGAGGTCATTCACTTTCTACATATATACCATATGGCTGTCGCTATGGAGTGTTTCCAGGCTGATATAATAGCGTAATCTGTCAAAATCCATCCTGCTACCCTTAGTACATCCTCTAATTTACAATTAAATCATGTACTTTTGGGGATCGATGACCATAATCATAATGGTTTGCGGACGACTTCCCAAATGAAGCCATCCTTAATAATTTTTAAAGTGTATCATTTTATCATTATGCTAAGTATACCTTACATACCCCTGTTATGACCTGTCAGCAATCCAAACATGGACTGCCTTCACTAATTTTGATGTTCAAATGATTGTTCTGACCGGTTTCGGCCATGGCAACCACCTTAACCCCTAAACTTAGAATTTTTTTTTATGTCATAGGCGGCAAACGAACAGTTGGGTCACCTGATGTTATGATCACCACCGTCCATAAACACTTGCAACACCAGAAGAGTCGCAAGTGCGTTGCCAGCCTGTGTTTGGGGGAGAGGGAGTGGGAAGGGAGGTGGGATATCCGGCGCTCTCACTGACCGAACGAAACGTAACTATGCAAGCACAGTTACTTCACGTCGGTTTTCTGTGAGAGGGTGGTACTACCCCGGACGAGCCGACCCATTCATGCTGAAATCAGTAATAGTTTCAGTGACCCCTAAACTTTGAAATGGCGCTGATGCGCTCGAAGATGGCTTATGTAGCCTATCTTCGCGGCGAAACTTCGTGCACATTGAGGGCACGTGAGTACGCCGTTCTCATAATGATATGTTATGGCAGCAGGAGGGCGAGCCTTTAACTGGTCGCGTTTGGTAACAAGGTCAACTTTACGCTGAGCCTCGAACTCGCGTACTTGGCTGTTCACCATTCTGCGCCATTCTGGTCGTTATGCTGCCAAACGCTCCCAACAAGAGGGCTCTATATTGCATAATATATGTTCAAATATATTATTATTGAATATGATATTATTTTAATTATTTTTGATATATTCCTTTTATCAAAAGCCAATATATAAATAGTGGAGGCGATAGATGCACTACATACCTTCGGTCGTATATAGACTTTTGTAAAAAAATAGAAACTTTAATTACCCCACGCATATTACCTTACAATAATGTCACGGTCAAGGACCATTGTATAATAACCAACTTTCTTCTTGTATGTATGTTAAATGGGTACTTAAGACACAAAACAAATGAAGACTGGCTATCATGAACTATATAGTTAGCGGTAGATAGTTTTGACGTATATAAGCGCCTTCTCGGACTCTAAATAGATAAAAACATTTTTGTGATTTTGACCTAAGGATTTTTTCTTGATTCCACCTCCTTTTTATATTTTTATAGTTACTATATTTAGCTCCTCTCCTAATATTAAACGATGATATAACCTAAGAGGTGCCACGGTGATGGTGAATAATTCACGCCAAACCTAGAAGACGACTGACTTTCAAATACAATTTAAAAAATACTCGTATAATGACCTTGGCGACAATTACCCATTCGAGCGTGGTATTCCACGAGCCAGTTCACTTTAGATAAAGTCCTACGACGTTGCTAGGATTTCAATACAATATTTTTCTTCGCCGAAAGCTTCCTTAGGCAGAGGTTCGATCGACCCACCAAACTCTCTAAAGCCACAATAATATCTCTATTAAAGTGAAAATTGTTTAGAATAGTTATATAAAACAGACTTTATAGCACAATGATAAAAATTCTACAGTAGCGCTAAGAAATCACATGTCCGTAGTCTGGGCATCATCTGGTGTGCGGAAGCGAAATTAACCCCAGACCACGGAGTCGTGGTCTGTGGTTACGCGGGCGTGGGCGTGAACACGCTCTCTTTGGAAAGACAGGCTGATCGTTCGCTGCCGTTATTTTATCGGGAGGATCGGTAAAAATATGTCGCGGACGTCTTTTGTAGCGCGCAGCGTTGGGTACGGTTTCGTATTTTGCGGCGGATACCACTAACGGACTGCGTTCCTTACGCACAACTTTATTTATTTTATTTGACAAGTCTCTAGTTGATTATTACTACAATTGTTGAGGAGATAATGATATTACAAGTATCTTGTTATCATTTTAATGTTTTAACAAGATGGTGGCCCGCTTGTTAGAACTTTACAGGGTATTTTTATAGCAAGTCAAGATCCATGCTCCGTGGTATTATATATTTCCAATTCACTTCACTTGTGCATAATAACCAGACTATATTACGTAAAACACCACCAATATTACAAAATATACAGTCAAATAAAACAATATTATGAATTATAAAACAAAATCCTCTTTCACGTCAGTCTGTTCGCGATAAACTCAAAAACCTCTGAACGGATTTTCATTTGGTTTTCATCAGTATATAAAGTGATTTTCGAGGAAGGTTTTTTTTATATTATAGGAGGCAAACGAACAGACGGGTCACCTGATGGTAAGTGATCACCGCCGTCCATAGACACTAGCAACAACAGGGGAGTTGCAAGTGCGTTGCCAGGGATGAGGAGATGGGACTCCGGCGCTCTCACTCACCTAACGAAACGCAACAATGCAAGTACTGTTACTTCACGTCGGTTTTCTGTCAGAGGGTGCTACTACCCCGGGCGAGCCGACTCATTCATGCTGAAACCAGTAGTAGTTTCAGCGTGGCTCTACCACTTCCGGATTTACATATATCATTTTTTTTATCAGGCCCGCATAACGTCCACCGGACCCGCTAGTAAAATATAAAATCCCCTACATTACATTCCAAAATCCCGCCAAAAACTCCCCCACACAGAACTTATGTACAAATAATATACATACTTGTCAATTTTGTGTCTGGATATTTTTGAATTTTGAATTATAGATGCGGTGTATGAGATTATCTCGTCATATAAAATGCGTAAACCCGAAATACTGGTCCTTTTACCAATTATAGAAGCGTCATAAACAACTTCCTGAAAGAAATCATTTTCAAAGAGAATTAAAAGGAAGTGGGCATAATGAGGCCGATTTTAAATTAGCCTCGGCACTTCCCGAAGTTGCCTCAAAGGGCAATAATTAGCCTTTTGTCTGAAAATTCCGGATTAACTTTCATCCATCCCGCAATCGTAAATCATCCACGATAAGCCCATAGAGCTGGTCGAAAGTTTTGTAAAAGATAGCGTTTGAAACCGCAACGTTGTGTGTATGTCATAATGTTTTTTATTTTTTTACTAGTTCCTTTCCTTTTTTCCTTCCTTTCCTTTCCTAGTTTAGTTTCTTTTACTAGTTTCATGAAATAATGTCCTTAAGAAGGACCAGACTTCCAAATTTAGCGAATTCCGGTGTTACTTCCGAGATCTATGCTAGTATAATAAAGCTGAAGAGTTAATTTGCTTGAACGCGCTAATCTCAGGAGCGACTGGCCCGATTTGAATAATTCTTTCAGTGTTACATAGCTCATTTATCGAGGAAGGCTATATGCTATATATAATCACCATAAGAGCAATAGGAGCATAGCAGCGATAGAGAACGTTTCAAAATCGTTTTATTTTTTCCTTTTGGGAGCCTCCGCTGCGTGTTAGCGTTAGCCCAAAGTAACTCTTCTACATGGTCGAAGATGTGGGCAGAAGCTTATAATAATTTTTTTTTATAGGTTATAGGGGGCAAACGAACAGGTGGATCGCCTGATGGTAAATGATCACCGCCGTCCATAGCCCTAGCAACACCAGGGGAGTCACAAGTGCGTTGCCGGCCTTTTAAAGGAGGTGGGCCTCCGACGCTCTCACTGACCGAACGAAACGCAACAATGCAAGCACTGTTAGTTCACATCGATATTTCTGGGGGATGGTGGTACTACCTCGGACGAGCCGACTCATTCATGGTGAAACCAGTAATAGCTTCAGCACTGCTCTACCGCCTATTGTATGTATGTAATTGGATATACACGGTGTAACATCAAAAAACGACAGTCAAAACGAGATATGACGTGACGTGTGCTCACGATCCAATCAAATAGATTCCTAGTACTCTACTTGATCATTGAATGTAGACCTGTTCATCCAGGAAAGTGGTACGCTTAGGCACACCCCACGGTTGATATTTCACCAATCGTATTGTAGTCCCAATCCAGTCTATCACTTTTTTTAATCGACTCTATATAATCAACACATAGAATATATATTGCAGTAATGTAACGAATAACGATTGTTTATAGCAGTCAACATGGCTTCGAAACCCACAATCACCCGTGAGGATTAACGGAATTTCACCGTGGCGTCGAAGTCCTATACTAATTACGAATTCAAGATCGAATCCTTCGCTAACAAGTCACCAAACAACTGTTAGCATACATTACGTTTGCGTGTAAATTGACTGACAATATCGTATGAACGAAATAAGGCTTAGTGTACATGCAGTGATTTTAATATTTACTAACCCAATTGCTATGTACTAATGTGGAGTCAATATTAATTGTAATTGTAGTAATGTGTATTACATTTAGACACATATTTTACGATGTAGTTTTTGACGCTTTAACAGCGACACTTAATCGAGTTCAAAAAAATCTTTGTAAATTATTTAATAATGTAAGGGTAAATTTAAATCTGCGATATTCAATAAAATGATATTCTGTTAACGTAATTTACGATCCACGTGAAATTCTAAACATTACTTACATCTATACTAATATTATAAAGCTGAAGAGTTTGTTTGCATGAACACGATAACGATAACCGGTTTCATATCGGTCCGATATGAAAAATTCTTTCAGTTCTTTTAAAAAATATATATATATCATTGGTGGCAAACGAACAGGTAGGTCACCTGATGTTAGTGATCACCATCGTCTATAGATACTTGCAATACCAGGGGAGTCGCAAGTGCGTTGCCAGCCTGTGTTTGGGAGAAGGGGAAGTTGGGTATTCGGCGCTCTCACTGACTGAACGAAACGCAACAATGCAAGCACTGTTACTTCACGTCGGTGTTTCTGTGGGTCTGGTGGTAGTACCCCGGACAAGCTGACACATTCATGCTGAAATCAGTAATAGCTTCAGCGTGGCTCTACCACCTACAAAAACAACGTTAGATAGCTCATTTATCGAGGAAGGCTTATAGGTTATATCATCGCGCTAATACCAATTATACGATAATATATATATTTATATCATCATATTATGAAAATATTATAATGCTATAATAACAATAGTTTTATTAATTACAAATGTAATTTACTGTAACAATACATTAAACCTGCGTAAGATATTAATTAAAACCTACACCGAGACGTATTGAATGTAAATCAAATTTAATTACGAATTTATAATGACTTAGGCTTAACGAGGCTGAATTTAGAGGCCTAGATTAGTAAATTTAGAAAGTCATTAATTTTCTGATGATATAATCTTAAATAAGTTTTGTCTGAGAGAAAATGGCTACCGGTGGACCGGTTGAATTTAAAGTTTATGAGTAAAGATCTATCTCCAGATAACTAACATTGTCCTTTGGAGTCGATTTACAGCCGGTTTCAGGAACCTATCTGTCTATAACTGGCAGTTAAAACAACTCTCTCAGTTATCTATTGGCCCGTTTCTCCTTTTTAATAAACACAGATAGATAACAAAATCTATCTTTCCTTATGAACTACCTGCCGAAGGGTCTATCCATTACTATGTTATATACTAGCTATTTTATATGCTAGTATGATTCGAACATACGTCCATCGACACTGTATTCGAACACGTCAGCAACTATCATCGCTTCTATTTAAATTTATTGGGATTATTAACGTGCAGCAGGAACTCTAGCATGTATGTAAATTATTCATAACAGAATTAACAACATTCAGTAATAAAAGAAATCTTCAAAAAGTGTAAGAAGATTCATGAGAGCGCGCCCGCCACGCGCATACCTCGATTACTTTTTTAATATTTCGTTTTCATGAATGTGTTGCCAGCTTTTATATAATTTACACTAAGCTATGGGAAAAAATAGTAGAGTTATCTATATAAACTAACAGTGATTTTAATCTTCGATCTTTAGGCTAATTATTTGAAATTTTCATTAATCATCCAAAAATACTATATAGACTGTATTTTTTTTGGCAACTAATTTTCTAGTAGATTATTACTGCCATTGTCAAGTTTTTTAACAAGACGTTATTTAACGTCTTGTTAGAACATCCAGGTAGTTTTTGTGGCAAGTCAGAATCCATGTTATTATTTCCCATCCACTTTCACTTGTGCACTATAACCAAACTATATTACTTAAAATAACACGAATATTACAAAATATAGAGACAACACAAGATTATGAATAAAATATAAAATCCATTACAAGACATTCCAAGATCCCGCAAAAAAACTCCATGCGAACTGTAATTTATCAGATAAAATAAATATATAGCCAAAGACGTTTTGTACTACGCTAAATCACTTTGGGATTAAAACACCGTCATCCAGCCATAGCTTTAGGTTTCATTCCATTCTACATAAAATAATCAATGCAAAATGGGATTCAGCAGAGTTGTTAAGCCAACTATCAATAATCACAAGAGTCAACCGAAATCAAAGTGTCTTCCAAGTTCCATATTTTTTTTATTGTAGCAGGTCTCATTGACTGCACTACGCCTGATGGTAAGCACAGTACAATCCAAAAACAATGGCGACCACCGAGAGAAAAACTATCCATCGCTGTCGCCGCGGTCATGCCGGCCTGCGAAAAGCTGGATATGCACAGGTTATGTTATGTTTAGAATAATTCATAAATTACTCAACAGATTCGTATACAGCCAATTAATTACCAGTAATGTTTTTTTTTTTGCAATCTTTATCTTAAGACAAATTGAGTAACCTCAAAACAATGAATTTTTAATAAACGAAAGCTAATAGGAGGTAATAAAAATGCTATTCTGAAACGTAGTAAATGGCCTTTCACAAAAGACACGAAAGTAATGATAATAATATGTTAAATTAATAAAACTCTTATATAAAAAGTAATAGTTCATTTGCTTAAAACAAATCACAAATCTTATACAATCAAATCTTCTTCAAAATTAATTTAAAAAAATAAATCTTTGAATAATAAGGACGCCAATATAGACCATGTTAAAAATAAAGTTGCTGATAACATAAAAAACCATATCAAGCATTTAATTAAATTAAATTTTGATGGTAGTAGAGCCACGATGAAGCTATTATTGGTTTCAGCATATATGGATCGGCTCGCCCGGGGTACTACCACCCGACCCACAGAAACACCAACTTGAAGTAACAGTGCTTGCATTGTTGCGTTTCGTTCGGTCAGTGAGAGGGCCGGAGAAAAGTAAATGAATTGTTTCAATTTTTTGTCCTCATAAAACTAAAGCTTGTCAATAGCTAATTTTTTTAAATTAATTTAATTTAATAATAATTTATTTATTAATTTTTTAATTAAGTAGTTGGTTGTTTTGTCTTCTCCTACTTATATATCACAATAGCCTGTATCAGATACTGCAAGGCCGTAGCCTTCTCTTTCTAGAATGTTTGAGAATAATCACCATACCCGTTTACGATGTATTAGCAATTTTAAACTACGCTGTTTCTCAGGTTCAGGTTTACGATGTCTGAATTCACCGTCAGCTGATTGTGTTACTAATTAAAATTAGTAAATTATGCTCGAAATCTGAAAAATTCGTTGGTACATATCGGGGTTCGAATCTGCGGTTATCGAATCGATATACATATATTTTTTATATTATAGGAGGCAAACGAATAGACGGGTCACCTGATGTTAAGTAATCACCGCCGTCCATAGACACTAGCAACACCAGGGGAGTTGCAAGTGCATTGCCAGCCTGTGTTTGAGGGAGGGAGGAGTGAGGGAAAGGGGAGGGGGGAAGAGGAGATGGGCCTCCGGCGCTCTCACTGACCGAACGAAACGCAACAATGCAAGCACTGTTGCTTCACGTCGGTTTTCTGTCAGATGGTAGTACTACCCCGGGCGAGCCGACCCATTCATGCTGAAACCAGTAGTACCTTCAGCGTGGCTCTACCACTTCCTAAATATACTATTTATGGTCTAAAACCTGCTAAGCTAATGCATAAATCTTATGATAAACAAAATAATTTTGATATAGCATCAAAAACCAACAGGTTTACCCAATTCATCAAGAACTAAACCCAGTTTAATTACTTTCGTATTATATATACAACCTACACTAATTATATTTAATCTGTACTAAGATAGATATTAGCATTTATCAATGTTTGATGTCGTTCGTCTAGACTTCTCATGTCTCTAATACCTAGTTAAATAGCGACGTTGTTTGGAGACGCTTACCAAGGCCATAATCGTTAAAGCTAGGCTTATATAATTTTCAATTCTTGTTTACGTAATACGCAGTAGTTTTATTGTTGTAACTTGTGTAAAAACTCCTCATAACAAATAAACGCTAGATGAGTCATTGAGGCCTGGGAAAGAGCATCATACAATGGCACTTTGTAACTCCAATTGTCACAATGAAACAATAGGATATTTTTTTCTTTTAAATATATATCTGATAAAGAAACGAACAGTCCTTCAATTTTCAATAATTCACGTTTACAATAGTAATACAGTTAAGTAGAACTATTTATAAAGCAAAACAATTAAGGCTACTGCAAAGAGTCTGGAACTTATTTCATTTTCCTACGATTTCAGTATTCGTACTAGTTCAACATTCGTACGTAAAAACTTAATTTTATTGTTACTATTTTTAATTCACAGGAATTATCAGTACTTAAGCTAACCTATAGTGAAGAAACCCTGCATTGGATATACCTCCCGCTGCCGGGGGACAACGGGAGGGTTATACCATACCATACCATACCACTCATACTGCCTAAAACTCCACTGCCGCCTAGCGCATGTATGTGGACCAGGAAACTGGAGTGAGACAAGTAATCAAATCAAAAATATTTTATTCAGTTTAGGCCCTAATAAGTCACATATGAACGTCAAAGACTACCACTGGTTCAGAAAACAACCCAGTCACCGAGAAGAACTGGCAAAAAACTCGATCGGGTACATCTTTTTAACATATATTTCCAATACATCATACAATAGCTTTTAGAGGATGCACAGAGAGGAGTCAATTCCAGACATCACTATCACGTACTGATCCACTCTATAATATCCTTTTGAGAATAAAACCCGTTTGACGTGGCGCTTAAATTTACAGTCCGTCAAATCGGTAACATGCTTTGGGATTTTATTGTAAAACCTAACACTATTACCTAAAAAACTATTACTGGTTTTGCTAAGTCTGAAACATGGGACGACCAGTTTATTACAGTTTCTAGTATTTAGATTATGCCGGTCTTTTACCAAATTCAGTTTTTCAAAGTTTTACGGATATACATTAAATTATCAAGAATGTATTGGGAGGGCAGAGTTAAGATACCAAATTCCTGGTATTTCGTTTTTAAAGATTCGCGAGGTCCCATATTATATATTGCTCGAACTGCCCGTTTTTGTAATAAAAATATGTTGTCTATCTCAGAAGCCTTACCCCATAGCAGACAGACACAGTACTTAAGCTAACCTGGATAGAACTAAGATGAATGTAACAAGTCCCCATATGTTGAAATCCATCGAGCCGTTTAAGCCATAGAGTGTGGTAAAGAAATGGGTATATATAAAGGTCTTGTCAATCTTTATGGCCGCTCTGAATATAAGCTGAAGCCGTAAGTTCGGGTTTACACGTAATATAATCAAGAATTGTAGAGTTTTACACGTAATATAATAAAATAGCAACAAGTTTGAAAGTTATCCAAAGTACATCATTTCTCTCACGCAATATTCACTACTAAATACCGAAAAAAGTCTATAATCTACCAAATTCCTGCTATCCATATTACTCGATGTTCAATAAATAATTTAGTTGTTTTTGGAACATGGAATTTATTACATCTAATATGGCAACATTACTCGTCGTTTTGCGTTTAGGCAAATTATATTAAAAATTCCTCTGCTGCCGTAAGATAGATTCGTTTGGATACAGATGTTATATTCCAATATATTTCGAATACACTAATATATCATAGTTAAATTTAAATTTGGTATATATAATGTAAAACAACTTACAAGATTACTACTATCATAGTATTTACATAGATACTTAACTAATTATACTAATGGTCGGCTGTGATCGAAATTCGACCATAATTAATTTTGACATTCAGTAAGACCAAAGAGAATAATTATTATTTCAGTGTTTTCATAAATTTACTAAAGATAAATTATTTATCAATATATTATTATTAATGTATAGTATTATATTATTATAAAATTAACGTACAGTATAACCAGTTAATTTCACATGGCATGTAAGGTATGAAGCATAAGTTATGTTAAAAATATTGAATGTAGGGTGAAAAAAGGTTCTTTGCCGGCTGTGATCCGCTCCATTGCCAACTAACAACTACTATTCTAAACAAATATACTAACTTTATTGCAAGAAGCAACAGAGAGCGCAGTCACTATACATATATAACAATAACTTATTCAGTTATATATTTATTCAGAGCGATTGCTTAACCACAGACTATAATGTTTAATTTAATGTGCTTGATAATATCATCTTTCTGTACTCCTTCTGTACGTGTACCTCAACTATGTCCAAATTTCATGATCCACCATGCACGCAATTAAAAAGGGGTACATCAGTGTTTATCATTTACTTATTGAAAATATATATACTTCTATAACAGCTATATAACCTCAATGTCTTTAGCCATAAAACGTCCTTTCTAAATCTCTTTACAATATATTATTCACAACTAAAACCTGTTCATTTAACAACGATCTCAAATTTCAAACGTCGTCGTTTCAGCGCACCTATTTGCATAAATATTGCACGGGAGCTGACGCTCGAATAGGTATTTCGTTCTCGTTGCAGCTTGTCGAGTACAAAGTTTCATTTACCGTTAAATACCTTATAAGTAACCCTTAAAATCGTCTAATTTCAAGCCAAAAAATAATATGCTTATTTGTGAAACGCAAAAATAAGTTTGTCGATGCGACCTTTGCAATTTTATTTTTACGTGAAAGAAAATTTTGGATATTGAAAATAGACTTTATTTTAGTATAGTTAAAGACTATTTGAAAGGAAATTTTGTTTTATAAAAGTAAACTTATGTTGGTAAGCTTACTTTAAGTGAAAGACGTATAGAAACGGCGACTGCTGATCGTGTGGTGAGTGAGATTTAGATGCGCTTTTAAGAACAAACTCTTGTCTAAAGGAATGCACATTTTGTAAAGCTTTGTTAGTACCGATCTCTGTGAAAAGTGGGTAACTAACGTAAGGGTAAACGTTCTAAAAGTTTTGCTGAAACAACATATTATTATCTTTATATATGTAATTCTCCTGTCCGTGTGTATGTGACTGACCTCCTCCTAAACGACTAGACAGGTTTTGATGATTTTTTGTGTGTGTTCAGGTGGATTCAAGAATGGTTTGGATTCACAATTTGACCCGCTAGGTGGCGCTGCGGTTGAAATTTAGGATGTTTTTACTATCAAGACAGGACAATGTCCGTTGAGCCCGTTAGAAGCAATATAATATGTTGTAGGAAGGTTATAATACGATAAGCCATGTAACGAATGGTTTTAACTTGGGACGATCTGTTGTTCAAAAAGTGAAAACAGGTGAAAAGAAATTTCAGATCCTCTGTAATTTTAAGCTATAATTCACACAGCACCAACTTCTTACCGTATAGCAAGGTGAGTGTGCGATCATGTGTAGAATAGGGCTATTCGGAAGGGATTAGACAAGTATTACTTGACTGCTCTCTTAGACTCTTCAGTTTGTTGGTAATGAAACTTCGATGAATCCAGAGCATTGACGAAAAATACCTCATCGGTGTTTTATCTATCTAAAATTCAACCGCAGCGTCACCTACCGTGTCCAATTAAGAATCTAAACCATTCTCGGATCCACTCGAACACGCACACAAAATTTCATCAAAATCGGTCCAGTCGTTTAGGAGGAGTTCAGTGACATACACAAGTTTTTTTTATTTTTTTTTATTGTAGCACGCCAGAAATGACTGTACTGTGCCTGATGGTAAGCACAGTACAATCCAAAAACAATGGCGATCACCGAGTGACACACAGTCCATTACCATGGCCGCTGTCATGCTGGCCTGCGAAAACCTGGATATGCACAGGCTGATCCCGAAACGCGACCCGCAGAAGCGAATGACTATGACGGGCTTTTTCGCCATATACATGGTGGTAGCGACCCAGTCAGGCTGTTGAACCTTACCACCCCGCTTTCGCAATTGCCTCGTTCGTTATTCAGCAGGGTGCACCACGTGCAAGTGAGGTTGGCTTGGATGTCTCAAGTCTTAGACGTTGTTCGACACCCCTTACACCCCAGAAGAACGTACAGTACGTACGTACACGTACAGAAGAACTTTATATATACGAAAATCTATATATATATAAGAGATTTCCGCGTATATAGTCACTCATCACGATATCGCTGGAACCATTAGAGCTAAAGACTTGAAATTTGGTAGGAATATTCTTATCATCGAGTAGAGGTTAGCTAAGAACGGATTTTACGAAATTCAAATCCCAAGAGGGGTTGCGGCGGCGTTAATTAAAAAAATCACATTTTAAAACTACAGCTCTTATAGGTATGAAACTTAGTCAGGATATTCTTTTTGACATGTTTGAATTTACTAAAAAATGATTATATGATATTGCACCCCCAGAGGGCGGTGCGGGGTGTTGAAAAAAAAAAAATATATTATCCAATCTATAGCTTTTATAACTCTGTAACTTGACCAAAACATTTTTTTAGCATCTTTGAGTTTACTAAGAACTAATTTCATGACGTTTCACCCCCAGAGGGCTGTACAGGGGCATTAAAAATAAAATAAAAAATGTTTTTTTCCAATCTATAGCTTTTGAAACTCTGAAACTTGGCCAGAATATTTCTTATGGTATGTTTGAATTTACTAAGAAATAATTTTATGATATTCAACCCTAAGAGAGTTGTGCGGGGGCGTTAAAAATATTAAAAATTTGTATCTTCCACTCTATTGCTATTAGAACTATGAAACTTCACCAAAATATTTTTTTTTGGTATGCATGGGTTTATCAAGAACTAATTTTATGATATGCAACTCCAAGAGGGTTGTGCGGGGGCGTTAAAAATAAAAAAAAATAATCCATTTTAAAAAACGCGTGTGGAGCCGCGGGTGGGAGCTAGTACACAATATAATTCTGTTCTGCCCATTCCACCAAAAGACGACGAGACGCTTTCTTTTCGTCAAACTGACTACGCTATTGTTCTTGCAAGGTCTTTACAGCTTCACCGGACTACGAAGAGACGTCGTGGAGATTTATATTCTTGTGCAGTTAAGGAAGAACTGCTGGAACGCACCCTTAATGGATTGTCGACAGACTTCCAACTTGATGGTGATAGCTAGCAGAGCGGCCTAAGAAAAATTCCCACCATCATACTATGGTTTTACAATGATGTTTTCCTTCACCGAAATAGCTGCATCTCATTCGTAAGGATTCTAACCTACGTCGCTCGACGCGGTGTCTGAACATCTTAGCCACCATCGCTTTTATAGCCACTGATAACTAAGGATGAAATTCAATTGAAAAAGCTATTATGTCTGTTTACTCTTTTAATAAAGTAAGAAAAGCATTTTGACATGCATATAGCAAAAATGGCAATATAGCAAGCAAACCATAATCTTGAAGAACTTCGTTTTTAACCGGAACGGTGGTTCCGCTCAAGCAGACACTATAAATACCCTACCAAAGCTAAAGCCTACAGAAAAGTTGTAAGGCTAAAAGATCCCATCAGACTTCGTAACTATATAATAATAATCATAAATACAGTGGTACAACAAAATAATCCCAAGGAGGGTTGATGTCAGGCAGGCGGCCGATCGGAAAAATTAAGCCAAATCATATATCTTGGAGATTTATATATATAATGTAACAGTTTATTATTAGCTATGGCTATTTAAATAGTCTATGATAAACTAAATAAGTATGTTTTACTCTTTGGTAACTCTCTTTGTGTCTGCGTCTACACCTATGAACATCTCTGTACCCTTTCCTAGTTTTGTTTCATTATATTATTAAAAAACCAGTAAAATACTATTATTACAAAGAAAATACAGTCCATTGGGAATAATCTAACAATATACCACAACACGACAAACATGTTGTACCGACCCTACTTATGTGGGATAAGGGTAAGAAGAATATTTTGACAAGAATATTCAAAACAAATGAAGTAATAATCGTTTGAAAATTCACATAAAGTTTCTCGATAAAATTTTATTGAACATTTTAGAAACATATTAAGGATTGTTTAAAAGTCAAACGATAGTCATAGTTAATAAGTCAGTCACGACGGGATATCGTCGCCTGCAAAATTAAACAATGACTAGATTATGTAAACATACGCTATAATATAACACCCAACAGGGCGAAACATCTTTTTATTTCTTTCCATTACGTCATGTTTTGCAGTTTAGCGCAGCGAATACATGAGTTGCATAGTAAGGAGTTTAAGGATTAATGACATTAGAGATGTAAAAGGTTTTATTACAATATATTACTACCTCATTTTATTTGATTAAATACATCATTCGATTTACAAAAAAATAAACATACAGTACCGTTTGTTTTTGGTTTATATTCATATACTAACTGATTCTCGTTTGCTAGGTTTGATATTATATAAAAAAATATTATATAAAGGCAAACGAATCCAAAAAAATACCGTATCGTCATAGGACGATAAGTTTAGTACTTTTAACGACATTGAACCTCAAAGAAACTATCTCACTACTAACATACTTTTTTAGACGCTTTAGTCTTCGAAATTACATTATAATTTATTTAATTAGAATTAGATAATTTATTATTTGATAATTCTTATTATTCTTATTTTTCACGTGTTATGAAAATAATTTGCCATGTTAATAAGAATTTCTTTGGTAACTAGTTTACATATTTTTCATAAATCAAAAACGTCTATAAATCATAATTCTCAGAATTGTGAATGATTTAGCCTGTTATATATAAACCAGAGAGCTAGTATGGTTCTTTATATTTGTGTAAGTTATATCAGAGAAGCTAAATAAGGTGGTTTACACAGACCCTTAGAACTTGTAGTAGCCGGAAGATAATTAACATAGGCACGTTGTTCATGATAATTTTAAATTATTGTAGAATTTATTGTTTCGCCTGTGAAATTGCTTAACGTAAAACACATTTCACTGTTATAATTATCATCCATAGGTTCGTGAAAATCTATTCTCGTAATTCTGTACTCGTCTATTTGTAGTTTCTTATATCTCCATCAAAGTGATGCTCAATTTCCGGTCAATTGTTGTCTTCATTTGACCTCCAAGTCATAACCTTCAGCGGATTCCTCAAACATGGCGTCGATATACATATAAACAATGCCCCTACTTCTATTTATAAACTACATCTATCTACACCAATATTATAAAGCTGAAGAGTTAGTTTGCTTGAAATAACTATTACACGTGGACGAAGTCGCGGGCATAAGCTAGGGTTTTAATAATGGCGACGTTATATTAAAAAAAGAGACCCACGGGTATAACAACAAACAAAAATAAAACACCTTTTACAATAATAAGTATAACACTTCGTAAGTACAGTAATTACCATGCAAATTATACGCATTTAGCAAGTAGAGACATTCATCATATTTACTATTCGCAATGCGGCAATAAATTATACCCTGTATTGTTTCTAATATATCTTTATTACTATTTGCTATGCAGCCGTATAATAGAATCCTTTGAGTCCACTTTTATCGTCCAACCCACATATTTTATGGGAAGTGCTTTGATTATAATTTTATGAACATACGGGAGGATATTTCATCCGTGCAACATAAATTATCTAAAATAATGACATTTACGTTGGAGCATGTCAAAGTGCATATGTTTTGTACCAGGAGGTCGATAATCTATGAATAATTTTCGATATCATGCTAACCTGAATAGAGAAATATATGACAGGTTGTCTTAAGATATATGTAATATCATGTCACAGTACTGCAATTTAAATACATTTTTTTTTTAATTTGTGGCGTATGTGCTCGTAAGTTAACCCCGTTACTTCGTATAGTAACAAAGAAAATGATAACAAATATTACCTTTATAGTACGACCATACCATGAAATAAAATGCTAACCAAACAACTGAACATCGATCTGTCAATAATTTTGAAGATCTGACTATTGTTCTCTGTCTCTCTCTCTGTCTCATTCACTCACATTGTTCATGTTGATTTCTTTACGATTTTTCCAATAATTTCTTTCACAAAAACCTTGTCCTGACTATTACAAACATTTCATTTTTATATCAATCTAAATATATAAAAATTCAGTATAATGCTTGTGATCCACGAACTCTGAAATTACTTAACCGATTTTCATGAAAGTTGGCATTCATGTATAATTTGGTACGAGTTGAGAGATATGATAATTATAAATTTGATTAATGGCTTCAACATTTATTAGTTACAAATTAAATGATTATCAATGTTGATTGTTGTAATTAATTATATGTTTCATCAGACTGGAATAGATGATGCTTTAAATTAGTTGTTGACAGAAAACTATAAGTTTGATTGTTATAGATATTCTATAGATGGCGCCACGTTTTAATTTTGAATTTATTTTTCAATAACTGAGCCACAGCAACGCGTGGCGTGGCCGGCAAATAGATACTATAAATACCAACGAAGTATTTAAGATCCATTGAATTATATTTAATTACTTCTCATATTTATGTAAAATGTTAACATAAAAATTTGCAAGCTCCCATGCTCGCTGAATTATAAATACGTGTGTAGCCAAATAAAAAGTTTTATGTTCTCTATCAACACAGTACTCTTTTATATGAAGTGCTTGCAATGAATTACTTTATTTAATCCTACATTTATAAATTCTACGAAGGTAATCAATTATTTTATCATCAGATTTACTTTTAATAAATGCCACTATAAGTTATCTCAAGTAATTAGGGTTATATATTAACTATAATTAATTATGCTTCCATGTTATTTTACCAAAATTATTGTTATAGACCGTTGACATTATTCTGGTATTGGGTTATTTGCTATTTTGTACTGCATTGCAATTTGTAAGAAGAATGTTACCGATTAACCGAACTGTAAGTTTAAGGGTCATGTCAAGCTGGTTTCTGTGTCAAAAGGACCGAGAGGATCGATATATGGACAATAGTAATATCTGGAATTGATACTTCTCTCTGTGCATCCAGTAAACCGATTGTATCGTTGATGTATTTTAAATGCATGTACATTAAAAAGGTAAACCCGATCGAGTTTCTTGCCGGTTCTTGTCGATTACTGGGTTATTTTTCGAACCAGTGGTAGTTTTGACGTACATAAGCGTTTTTTTAAGGTCAAAAGTGAGTAAAGTGTTTTTGATATTGATTTCTGATTTTGATCTATAGTACAATATTAATAAGGTCTATATATAATAGTATGTATGTATTCTGTACACGTATATGACCTGGAAATATATAATAACTTGATAAATGATCTTCACATTCAATTTATGATGGTATAACCATGTCTTGAGATTCCTTAATATGATTTTAAAACGTATCAACTTGCTTATATTAAACATTATAGTTAGGTCCTATAGAATTATATCAAATACGTAATAAAAATACGTAATAGAAAACCATTTATCTACAGAGTTTAAAATAAAAAAATCAACAGTTTCTTTATAAAAACACCGTTAGAACAAACACCGTGCTAAATATAACGCGGAACGACCGCTCAAAGCCTCTCCATTCGGTCGAGAGACGTCGAGAGGCTGACGACGACGAGAGGCCGGCTTTATCGGCCTCTACGCGGTGTAAGAGGCACTCGAGCCGCGTTCGCCCCTCCCATTAGGCTGTTCGCCCCTTGATGCAACGCTTTGAATATCTGGCTTGACATATTTTTGTATGTCCTTTATTTTCTTATTCGGTTGACTTAAGAACTTACGATTTTTGATAGTCCTTTATAAAATGTAGTAACTATGTATAATTTACTCGTAACCTTACTAATATTATCAATAAGAAAGTCTCATGCCTTAAGTATTCATCAGATACTCATGAAATTTAGTCAAGGGTGTGGTAAAAAACATAGTGTACTTTACTATCCCCTTACTTACATTACATATATGATTAGTAAGCTATACTTATATAATTTACCCACAAAATATATTGCAATGTACCTTAGGGATATATCAAATAAACGAAGCCGCGAGTAAAAGCTAGTAATGTAATGAAACTGTAGAATCGCCCTTGCTTATCGAAACTATTAGCCAAAAATTAATTACCGGTATTATATATAAGCGGTAAAACAATACAGAAGGCTTTCAAAAACGGTATATTTGAAAACCCTAATCTAGAAAATTATTAACAGAATTTTATTGGAGTATTCACGAGTCACTTGAACGTAGATCGAGGTAACGTACAAGATTTATTTCAATTATATCGACCAATAATAAAAAAGATATCTTAATTGGAAATTTTCGAAGTACGCTCAGCTTCGTACAGTTCGTAGAAAAGTCAAAAGATGGCGCATCATAAGCTGAATTGTAGACGTTGGCTGTTGCGGTAAGGTATATCTCAGTCATTTTTCGCAAAACAAGCTCTACATGGTTTTTTCTTGTATTAATGATGTAAAAAAACTGTTTTTTCATAGCTCCTAAATATAATAATTCAAACGTTTCTTACAAATGAATCCACAAAGCGTGTCAAGGGGTGTTCTTCAATATAAATTTACTAATAGATAAATGCCACTTAAATGACAATGTGGACATGCTATAGTTGGAGAATTTGTCTTTCAAATGCAATTGCTGGAACTCAACGATATTGGCTTTGCGACGGATTTCCAACATCAGTACTGTAGGTGGTCAATCTGAGACAGACAAGAATAATCTTCTTAGCTATTATTTCAAATCTTATCAATTTACAGCTACAAATTAGTCTGAGGATTTGGTGTTATAACTCACATCCAACATTGACGGTTCATTATCAAAATTCTGTGTTTGTTGTATTTATCCACATTGCAAAAATTTACCCATTCGTTCGTTCGGCTTCTTTCTTTCAGCAATCTTTTACAAATGTAATTTGTCTATATATAACATAGAGCAATTGTTTAAGCTTTAAATGCAAGATATCTAGCGTTTAACAAAACCTTGATATTTTTGTCAATGTTTCACCGAATCGAAGTTAGGATTCTGATAATAAGTGATCCACGAATGCTCTAGACATTTAAGAACGAAGGCTTCCCAGACGTATCGCTTGCTGACGATATCCTGTCAATTTATTGAATTCAGTAATTTCACATATTTCTAGAACGTACAAGAATGTGACTTGCAAAACCGAATGTGATTTTAAAAATCCGATTGCATGTGTATACTTAAGCAGTCTGCTTCATAATAAAATAATAAATATAAGCGTAAATTCTAGGAGTGAGGAGCAAGTCCTTGCCTTGCATATGTTTTGTAGGTAGTAGAGCCACGCTGAAGCTATTACTGGTTTCGGCATGAATGGGTCGGCTCGCCCGGGGTACTACCACCCGACCCACAGAAACTCTCTCTGAAGGAACAGTGCTTGCATTGTTTCGTTTCGATCAGTCAGTGAGAGCGCCGGAGGCTCACATCCCCTTCCCACCCACTCCGCCCCACTCTCCCCAAACACAGCTGGCAACACACTCACGACTCTCCTGGTGTTTCTAGTGTCAACGGATGGCGGTGATCACTTAACATCAGGTGACGCACCTGTTCGTTTGCTTCCTATGATATAAAACAAATGTGCCCGTTTGTGGAAAAAAAATTTTTGTTGGTCGCTATTATTTTATTTAATCTGTTACAATGGTGCTGTTGTGCGACCTAATAGTCGCGTTCAAGCACTCAATTAGAATAGTTAAAACATATCAAGTGTGAATATGAAAGATAACGAGGTTATGGACATGTAATGAGAATGGATGAAATTATAAACCTTGAAAAGTGGCCAGTATGGCTAGATATAGAAGTAGAAAAAGAAAGAAGAAGCAAAGTAAGTATGGATGGACGGTATGATAAAGATTGTGAATACTGAGGTAACAGTTGTTAGAGAAGATTGGAAGGAAATATATTATGCTAACTTTACTTGGGTGAGATAAAGCGACGAAGTTCGATGGAATGCTGTATTTATGTCCACCACAGCTCCATCTTTTTGTAGTTTAAGATTTTGTTATAAACAACTTTAATCGCAATGGTAAAGATCTTTTTTTATACCATAGGAGGCAAACGACAGGTGGGTCACCTGATGTTAAATTTATTTATTTATTTATTCCATATAGGTTCTTCACAGCTGACAATGTGTATTAAATAAAGAAAAAAATAATACAATGTATTCAATACGCCAATTACGAAGTACACAAATTATAACAACTTTTATTATTAGAGAGTGAACAGATTTCCTTTAACGAAAATCTAGGTACAAGTATAGGTATGTAGGGTGCGAGTGTGTGAGTGTGTGGAGGTGTGTGTATAGAGTTTTGTTTCATAAGTGAGACTGTATAGTATGGGTAGGTATGTTTGTGAAAGGTGAGCGTATTAGTGTTAGCTATACATTGATGATGAAATTACAATTATGGCACTACTTTTTCCGGGACAGAGATTGATCACCAATGATCACAACCGTCCATAGACACTTGCAACACCAGAGAAGTCGCAAGTGCGGTGATAGCTTGTGTTTGGTGGAAGGGATAATGGGAAGGGGGAGTAGGGTAGGGGAGGTGGGCTTCTGGCGCTCTCACTGAGCGAACGAAAGCGACAAGGCAAACAATATTACTTCACGTCGGTTTTCTGTGGGTCGGGTGGCAGTACCCCGGGCAAGTCGACCCATTCAAACCAGTAATAGCTTCAGCGTGGCTCTACCACCTATAAAGAATATTAAAAGATATGTGCAACTCATAGGTCACCTACTGTTCTTAGAGTTCTCTCTAAGATTGCAAAATCATTTATGTATTTATTTATTAAAATCAACTATAGTAGCAATTTAATTGATTAAATCTGTATATTATCTAAAAACATCAATTACTTACGGTTGCCCAACTATAATAAATTGAACGCTTAATTTTTAAGTGCCTATTTTCAAGTTATTTGCTTTAGCGAACAAGCTGTCGGGATAACAGCCTATTTTCCAGAACTTAAATATTTTCAAGGATAGTTTTTTTTACACTAGTATTTTTTTATAGGATAAAGACGTGGTTATTTTAAAAGCGTTGAGCGGAATTTAATATATTATAATTTATTGATTCCTCTCTACGTCATTTTTACAAATGACTTCAAGGTTCATTCGTATCATTGAATCATTCAATCGATTTCCTTTTTTATGAATTTACAAGATAATCCCCGCGACTTTATCTACGTCGTGTATTATCTCAATTGTTTTGTTGTCTCAAAAAGATTTGGCAGCGTTTGCGATTAAAGCGTTCAGGTGGTATAACCTTTTCTAACACTTTCAACAATTATTATTATATTTCAATTAATTTCCAAAAATTCTTGACAAATTATATCATAGAATCATAGAAAACCGACGTGAAGTAACAGTGCTTGCATTGTCGTGTTTCGTTCGGTCAGTGAGAGCGCCGGAGACCCACCTTCCCTTCCCTTCCCCGAACACAGGCGGGCAACGCATTTGCGACTCCCCTGGTGTTGCAGGTGTCTATGGACGGCGGTGATCGCGTAACATCAGGTGACCCACCTGTTCGTTTGCCACCTATGATATAAAAAAAAATGAAAGCATATTTATGAAACCTTATTATGATGATTTTTGGCATTCCCTAATACCATAAAATTGTTATGTCAAGTACTTATAGCTGTGTTCTGGCAGCACCGCTTGTAAGCAAGTCCTCGTTTAAGCTTAGATTATTATCATCATCACGTAACAATATGGTGGCCAATTAATAACCCTATAAAATGTGCGTAAACAGTATTACAGAGTACAGAATTAAACATTCCCAGTTATCGCTTTCATTTACATGATCTTTACATATTAAAAAAGTTTACATAATTCATGAATTCCAGTAAATCAATACTTAACTCATCAAATCCGTTAAAACTATTATAGCTCTTGCTGAGGTAAAAAGGGGACATAATTTTTTTTTAAATTCATAGCTGGTAAACGAACATGTGGGCACCTTTTTTCTTTTTTTTTATTGTAGCCCGGCAAAATGACTGCACTGTGCCTGATGGTAAGCACACTACAATCCAAAAACAATGGCGACCACCGAGTGACATACTATTCATCGCTGGTTGCCGCTATCATGCCGGCCTGCGAAAAGCTGGATATGCACGCGACCCGCAGAAGCGAATCACTATGATGGACTTTTTTGCCATGTACGTTGTAGTTGCGACCCAGTCAGGCTGTAAAACCCTAACACACCACTTTCGCCATTACCTCGTTCGTTATTCAGCAGGGTGCACCACGTGCAAGTGAGGTTGGCTTGGATGTCTCAAGTCTTATATGTTATTCGACACCCCTTACACCCCAAAACTTACACTCACCTGATGTTAAGTGATCACCACCGTCCATAGATACTAACAACACCAGGGGAGTCGAAAGTGTGTTGCCATTCTGTGTTTGGGGGTTATGGAGGGAGGGGGCAAGAGGAGAGGGAGGGG
>MU158738.1:1276715-1320075 GCA_015888305.1 Antheraea pernyi | reverse complement strand
ACATATCATTTTTCACACAATCCATCCATCCTTTTACACACATATCATTTTTCACACAATCCGTCCATCCTTTTTTCGGTCTTCCTCTACTCTTATATCCATCGACCGTCATACTCAAAGCTTTTCTAGTTACATGGTCTTCATCTCTCCTCATAACATGCCCATACCATGCTAACCTATTACTCCTTAACTTCTCTGTTACTGGTGCTATTTTCAAACTTCCTCTGATATATTCATTCCTAATCTTATCCATTCTAGTTACACCACTCATCCACCTTAACATTCGCATCTCTGCCACATGTAGTTTTCTCTCATCCGTCTCTCTCGCCGCCCAGCACTCAGATGCGTACAACATTACTGGTCTTATGTCTAACGACTAATGCACTTTGAAATTCTAAAATGTTGTCCAATAGTAGTTGGGCTTATTAGCTGGGGAACCCTACAACAACATATAGTATTTATAGCAATATATTTTTCAAGATATCCATCAAGGAGTCGAGTTGTCAGGATTACAGCCTATTTGATACAACTCGAAAACTTTCAACGGGGATGCTGTAAAAACTTGTATTGCACGATTTTTAAGAGAGGAAAGGACAGGGTCGCTTTCACAGCGGGAAATGTATTATTATATTACTTATCATCCTTAACTACATTTTGAAAACCTATTATACATAGTCATAATCGATTTTGCAGAAAACTGACTGACTCGCTCTGTGCATCACATTTTACTACAAATGCATTTGTTTTTTAATGCCAATTTTAATGTACTGTGTCAACATTTAATTTATATCTGAACCGTTGCTAATATTCTATTATTCTTCCGTAATTATCGAGTCATTAGAACATAAGAATAAAAATGTAAACACTGAAAAGGGTACCCCTTTTTAGGGTGTAAGGGGTGTCGAATAACATCATAAGACTTGAGACACCCAAGCCAACCTCACCTGCACGTGGTGCACCCTGCTGAATAACGAACGAGGCAATGGCGAAAGCAGGGTGGTAGGGTTTTACAGCTTGACTGAGTCGCAACCACCATGTATATGGCGAAAAAGCCCGTCATAGTGATTCGCTTCTGCGGGTCGCGTTTCGGGATCAGCCTGTGCAGATCCAGCTTTTCGCAGGGCGGCATGACAGCGGCGACCGGCGATAGCTAGCATGTCACTCGGTGGTCGCCATTGTTTTGGATTGTAGGCAAAACACCATTAGGCATAGTGCAGTCATTTTGCCGTGCTACAATAAAAAAAAAAGAAACAAAAAAAAAACTTCTGCTAAAATGTCGTAAAATTTACTTCATCTGCTTTTAAAGGGAACAAATAGCAACGACAACTGTATTTAAGCAGCTATTGACGGTTATCCCTTGTCATTCCAGTTTATAAATCCACCCCTTGAAACACATTAGGTTTCAGGAGATTCAATCTCGATACACGAAAAATACAAGTCAATTATTTTTTCAAGACTGAAGACAAAGATTTACCGAACGAATACCTGGTAGATTGTCTGAGTGAATCTGTATATAGCAACCACAGAATATGTCAATTACAATTGTACAATTTTACAAAATACAATTATCCTGAAGCGGACACCGTGTTTTAATACTTCTAATTTATACTTATACTAGCAGGCCCGGCGGACGTTATCCTACCTTGATAATAAAAAAAATCATAAAAGTCAACCGCAACCACCTACTGGGTCCAATTGTGAACCTGAACCATACTCGGATCCACTGGAACACGCACACAAAATTTCATCAAAATCGGTCCAGCCGTTTAGGAAGATTTCAGTGACATACACACGTACAGAAGAATTTTATACATAAAGATATCTTAAAACATTGTTATTTTCCGTTTATAGCCCCAAAATATTGGTTTGGTAATCAAATATGACACATTCCAATCATCTACAGGAATGGGGTTATCAAAATAATATAGTATTATTCATAGTTTATGTCAACACTAAAACTAAATGCCACAGTAGGGCGCGTTCATCCCCAAACAAAGGGATGCTAATGAATAATTTAACAACGATGAAGGAAAACATCGTAAAACCCGCATACTTAATAAATTATATATATTAGTGCTCGTAAGACGATCGATAACTACGCACAGTGTAGATAAAGATTCAATCTCACTAAAGCGTGGAGATATCACGAATAAAATTAAATATGGCATCGTACTCTCTTAATTGTCATCGCCAAATGCTATGAAAATTGCATCACAGATCTTTTATGTAACAGCTATTATATTATCATTATAATTATGATAATAAGTAGCTGAGCCGCGTTGCTGTGGCTCAGTTTTACATTTGAATTAATGTTATGATAAACTATTTTCAAAATTAATACGTGGCGCCAGCTTTGAGATATCTATAATAGTCGGTCTTACAGTTTTCTCTCAAACTAATTTAAAGCGCCATCTGTTCGAGCCTGATGAAACTATTACAATGAATAACAATAATAAATATTGATAATCGTTTAATTTATAATTAAAAAATATTGGAGCCATTAATCGAAATATAAATTATGCTTTTGTCAAGTTGGACTAAATCATTATCATTACATAGTATAAAACGATAAAACAAAGTCCCCTACCGCATCTGCCTGTCTGTCTGTTCGCGATAAACTCAAAAACTACTGAACGGATTTTCTTGCTGTTTTCACCAGTAGATAGAATGATTTACGAGGAAGATTTTCATGTATAATTTGTCTACGTTTTTTTTTTATTATCAGGGCAGGACAACGTCTGTCGTGGCTGCTAGTTATATATAATAATGAATCGCTGAATGTGTTGCGCAAAACTTGAGAACAGATGGACCGATTTCGGTAATTATTTTTTTGTTGTGTTTGTTATTGTCAGGAGAAGGTTCTTATGTAAGCCCACATATTTTAATATACGTAAGGCAAAACGGAGTTCGCAGACGCTGCTAGTTATACATAAATGCCAACTTGCATGAAGATCGGTTCAGTAGTTTCGGAGTTCATCGTCGACAAACATTATGACACTGGATTTTTATAATTAATATATATATATATTATTAATTAATTCAATAATTATACTTTTCTGGGTATAAATTTGTTATATGTTTTTTTTTTCATTAAGTATGTTTGTAATTATATTGTATATGAAGTGTTACTTCTTGTTCTGTACTGTACTGTTCTTATACAATGTAATGCCATTGTAAACCCTGTACAAAGATTTACAGACACGAATCTGTTTCAGAGCACAACGATAAGCTATAAGATAAGCGAATACCACCTGATATTGGACCGAAGGTAGCCGAATGTATATGTCTCATGTCCTTGAACTACTGTCTGCCGACTCCCACGTATATCAAATAGCAGCACAGAACTACCTGCCGCATTTACGTGGAAAGAAGAATGTTACAGATATAAACAGCAATTGGATGATGATGAATTTGGTGATGGAAAATTTTAATGTTGAATCAACGTCGATACGTATCTATAAATGTGGATACCTCCCCTCCAGACCACAATTTGTCATAGCTCTAACACCATGCATTGTATTCGAACATGAGTTATTTAAAATCACCTCAGATGACCTAGCATCGCTTCACTATTAAATTGAAAATCGCAATTTAAGTATTACATTTAAAAAGGATGTCTTGAAAAGCCATTTTGAACCTGAGTTACTAAGTTATTTTCACTGCAGTATTTGTAATTCCTCCAGTAATCATCGCTCTAATGAGACTTTTTGTAATTATTTTTTCTCTCTAACACAAATACGTTTGTAATGGTAAAGATATGTTGAAATTGATAATGTAGTTACTAATCATCATTGCATAGTATAAAATAAAGTTTCCTACCGCGTCTGTCTGTCAGTCCGTTCGCGATAACCTCAAAAACTACTGCACGGACGTGCATGCGGTTTTCACCAGTAGATAAAGTGATTCATGAGGAAGGTTTTGGTATATAATTTGTCAAGGATTTTTTTATAATCAAGACGGGACAGCGTCCGCCGTGCCCGCTAGTTTTTTGATAAATATGAAGTATTCCTGCAAAGGCCTGGGTTCATCGTGAAGGCTTTTCTATGAGACTATAGTGTGGAAGTTTGACAAAACGAGAATGAAAAAGTTCCTAAAGGGTCCGTGTTCGTTATTGCAGTGTAAATATTGGTATGTAGTAACGAATTCCAATTAGACGAAATGCACACAAATCTTCTACCATCAGTAGAAAGAAAAATCAAAATCAAAATATCCTTTATTCAGTTTAGGCCCTGAGAAGGCGCTTATGAGCGTCAAAGCTACCGGTTCGGAAAACAGCCCAGTCATCGAGAAGAAGCGGCAAGAAACTCGATCTGGTTTTTTTTTAACCGACTTCAAAAAAAGGAGGAGGTTATCAATTCGTCTGTATTTTTTTTTTATGTTTGTTACCTCATAACTTTGGACTGGGTGAACCGATTTTGATTATTCTTTTTTGATATTGATTTTTTATTTGAAAGCTGGTACTTCCAGTGTGATCCCATTTCAATTTGGTAAAGTTCCGACAACGACATCCAGTGCAAAACCGTATAATATGTGTGCTACCTAGAGATGTACTGGAAGTCGGTACCAACCAAAATTATTTATAATATGTTTTATTTAATTTGGTTAATTTGATAAACTATTTATTTTCCGCTTTTTAGTGCCTTATGGGTTTTTTACTGATATTGAAGTCGGTTAATATTTTTTTTTGAAAATTTTCTTTTTCATGTCATATATTTGTATAGTAACATAAATATTCACATTCGTTATTAGTGGATGCACCGTTATATATATAAATAAGGTATATATATAATAGGGTGGAAACACTGCACATGGAAGTGTCAATAATTTTAAAGTCTATTGCACTGTTATCTACCCTGCATTAAATAAACCAAAGTCATTATGAGTATAATAACAAAAAATAAATGTATTTCAACTCGCTCACAGCATAACCGCAGCCTGAAGAGGAATGGCCTGCCAAGTTATTTTTACTTCGTTGCGAGAGCCACTGTAAATTAGGTACGGTGGAGTGTGGGCGAAATTTCAATCTTTTTATACAATGAAAAAACATATTTCTTCATACAAAGTATTATTGTGTACATTAATCAAAACTAATAGACTTTGCTTTGTTTGTTCGAAGCTCTTTATATTTATAATATTGCTTTTTGAAGTATAAAACTCGAAGAATTAATGAAACCAAAGTTATAAGTCCTCAACACAATATACACTAAAATAATATTCTTTAAGTAGACATAAAAACTAATAATTAGTCAATTTTAGTAGAAGCAATTACATTTTCATATTATTACACCCTATATGGAAACTCGTTAGATATAAACAAATAATAGCAGATTGACCATGGGGATTAAGTAATCTGTTTCGAACGTTGTCGAATAGTTCGAATAATGATGTAAGACTTCCAGAATTTTCCACTCTCCCGTATTGGAAGGTATATAATATACTCGTATGTCGCAGTACATTCGAGTAGAGTTCAAAAGATATCAACGTTGTCTTGAGACGATACAAACGTTAAAGCTCACAAGTGGAAGATCCAGTAAACACTACGGTCCCTGCAAACTCTTTTCATGGCTACTACGACGTCATCGATCACCAATAAAATAAATAAATAAATTTACTTGCTTATATTTATATCAGAATAAATTTGAAAATGGCAGTAGTGACAGAGAAATTATGGAGTAATTCGCGTTAAGCGTTCCATAAATCTGAGGCATTACTTTTACACGGGCTTCAACGTGCGCCGCTTACTGCCCAAAGTGGGTATTTTATGTGAATCTTGGCCGTTGTGTTATCCAAAACTGTACATAAACAGTTAATCCTGGGGTGGAGGGACGATTTCCTTTTCCGGAACCTGTATTTGAGGGTCGTATGATCCATAGTACATAGTCCTAAGCTCTAAATATCGTCCAGTAATCGTGGCTCCGCACCGCACGATCTACTTGGAGGTGGCCACTCTTTCCGCCGAATCCTTATCCTGACATCTGGAAGAAATAGCTCAGGCATTTTTGTTGCATAGACACGTGGAGACACTGGATCAAGCGACTCGTGCCTATGCAAAGCATAATATAGCCATGTCATGAGAAGAGATAAAAATTATATAACCAAACTATCTGTACCCGAAACTCCGTCCGCGTGGAACCTAATGTAAAAAACAGTGACTATTAATATCATGTGAATGTATTAAGTCCTTACTTATACTTCTCTCATACTTAAGTCGCGCCGTCTAAACTTAGAATAACTTTTGATAGAATAAATCGGTTTTAATCAATCAATCAATCAAAAATACTTTATTCAATCAATCAAAAATACTTTATTCAGTTTAGGCCCTAATAAGGCACTTATGAATGTCAAAGACTACTACCGGTTCGGAAAACAACCCAGTCATCGAGAAGAACCGGCAAGAAACTCGATCGGGTACATTTTTTTTTAACATATATTTCTAATACATTATACTACAATGCTTTTAGTGGATGCACAGAGAGTAGTCAATTCCAGACATCACTATCATTCACATACTGATCCACTCTATAATATCCATTTGAAACTAAAACCCGTTTGACATGGCGCTTAAATTTACAGTCCGGCAAATCGGTAACATGCTTTGGGACTTTATTGTAGAACCTAACACTGTTACCTAAAAAACTATTACTGGTTTTGCTAAGTCTGAAACATGGGACCACCAGTTTATTACAGTTTCTAGTATTTAGATTATGCCGGTCTTTTACTAAATTCAGTTTTTCAAAGTTTTTCCGGACATACATTAAGTTATCAAGAATGTATTGGGAGGGCAGAGTTAAGATACCGAATTCCTGGAATTTCGTTTTTAATGATTCGCGAGGTTCCATATTATATATTGCCCGAACTGCCCGTTTTTGTACTAAAAATATCGTGTCTACCTCAGCAGCCGTACCCCATAGCAGAATGCCATAAGACATTAAGCATAATGAAACCAAAATTTTACTCGAAGATATGCTTTATGATTTTTGTTGGTGAGGTTTTCGTGAACGCAGTACTTTAGTAGTGATGCGTGTTCATACAAACAGACAAACAGACATTTCTAAAAATGATTGAAATGTATTTTATTACTTATTGCAAGACACCTTCAACATTTTTTTCACAAAGATCTAAAAAGTAAAAACACGTTAGATTTGCATTCTTATTAGATGTATAGATATATAGATAAGTGTTAAATATGACGGTGGACGTACATAATTATGTAGAAAGACCGAGAAAAGTATGAATTGGATTCTATGAAGGATGTGTAAAAGCTGTGGATTTTTAATTCACAGCTCACAATGGGCAGTAGAAGAGGAAAACAATTTGTGCCAACCCTATTTTGGTACAATAAGGGTAAGAGGATTATGAATTACTTCTAATGTTTAAGTACACTTAACTTATTAAATAAGCAGTATCAAGAACTTTTAAAACGTAAAATCCCATTATATTTTAAATAACCCACTCTCTTATACAAAGCACCAAGCTTTATTTAATACTAAAATAGAATGCTTCAAAGTGAAACGTTTCACATAAAAACTAGATTTCTTTTAAAAATCCAGTCTCAAATTAAAGCAAGCGCAGGAAGAGGTCGGCGCAATTTTCCAGTGTAGAACCGTTCGTAGTAAACCGCAGACTCTGGAGCCTGGAAAGGACTAAAATGGATGTGGCTTAGAAAGGTCATATGCAGTATGGATATTCTAGACGTAGTCCGGTGAAGCTATTAAGACCTTGCTTGGTCAATAGCGTAGTCAGTTCGAAAAAAAAAAAGATATTCTAGTGGTATAACATGACAAACGTGTCAAACTAGACTACGAACACGATACATTAATTGTATCGAGTGTTGACGTATGAAGAAGTATCTAGTACTAGCTACCAGCACTGGTTTCACGTAGGTGCGCTAACAAATAAAATAAAACCAAATCTTCTCTTTTTTTATATATATTATAAGAGGCAAACGAACAGATGGGTCACCTGATGTTAAGTGATCACCAACGTCCATAGATACTTGCAACACCAGGGTAGTCGCAAGTGCGTTGCCAGCCTGTGTTGGAGGGGGGGAGGGCGAAGAAGGAAGGGGAAGGGGAGGGTAGGTGGGTCTCGGGCGCTCTCACTGACCGAACGAAACGCAACAATGCAAGCACTGTTACTTCACGTCGGTTTTCTGTGAGAGGGTGGTACTACCCCGGTCGAGCCGACCCATTCATGCTGAAACTAGTAATAGCTTCAGTTTGGCTCTACCACCTACCTTAACAATGCGCTCATGTAATTTAAATAAATAATAGTTTTAAAAAACTAAAAAAACACGCTTTCATATTATTTTTTTGTCACTTTTTACAAAAATATATATTTATTTCTAATATACACTATTCTTAATCCAAATTTATTCAATTTTATTCTCTGTTTTTTAGTTGGATTTTTTATGAAAGCGTGTTTTTTTATTTTTTTTAAACTATTATTTATTTTTCATTTTTTAGTTAAATTTTTTAAACTTTTTTTTCGGATTATTGTATTGTCATCGACCTTTGACAGGTGTGCAAAGTTTGAATTAAATCTGATCGTTCAAAGTAGGACAAAATCGAGCTCAAAGGGGTCGGTTACAAACATACATACATACATACAGGTTAAGCTAATAAAAGCGTGATAAAAAAAAGTCCAGGCAATCATAAGGACTGTCGACAGAAGTGAAATTTCAAGACAATGAAATAAATGTGATCTAAATGTTCATACGAGTTATGTATAGTTTGAATGACTATATTTAAATTTCAGACTTTGTTTATTTATTTTATTTTATTTTTTATTGTAGCTCGGCAAAATGACTGTACTATACCTGATGGTAAGCACAGTACAATCCAAAAACAATGGCGACCACCGAGAGACATACTATCCATCGCCGGTCGCCGATGTCATGCCGGCCTGCGTAAGTATCTCTTCACGTTGCGCTTGAAGGACCCCATGTCATAGGAAGGAGGAAACACACTGGCCGGGAGATTGTTCCACAGCTTCACGGTACGGCAAAGACAAGGTGTTGAACTTTTTAGTTCGTGCCCAGATAGGATTTACCGTAAAATGTGGCTCCGAAGACCAGCGCGCGTGGTGCGGTTATGAAAAGGAGAGGAAGGGATCAGTGTTTATTGTCATTATTAACATTTGTGTGGTTTTTATATCAATCGGTACTCGGTGCAATAATTGTATCCATTTTTGCAAAGCCTATTAATCAATCAAACGTATGCTGAGCTGCAAAATATCAATACGCGTCGCTTACGTAGCATGTCATGACGCGAAATTATAAATGTATCTCCTGCCAAAAATACTGCTCAATACGTCTAAAGAAGTATCCACTTCAATAAAATAATAACATAATAACTGATAGTGAATTTGTAAAAATTTTGAAGATTCCTCTTCTGTCTCACTCAGTCATTCACTTTTTTATATGGGTATATTTAAACCCACATTTATAATGTTCCATGGAATTTTTCGAACACTCTTTGATACAAACGTTGTCCTGACAATACAACAAATAAAGTATTAACCAAGTATATGCATTCGCCAATAGGTTTTTATTGATATATGATAAATGTGTCTTCACCCAAAGAAATGAATATCAAAATGTATAAAATAAGGATTTCATAAAAAGCTAAATTTGCAATACTGTAACTGCACGGTAATGGTCTGATATGAACGTTGAGTGAAATTAAAAGTCGCCCAAGTAATCATACAACATATAACTATCGAAAAAAACATATTTATTTTAAACCATCGTTGTAACTATATATACCTTTTTAAGTGTATAAAAATCCAGTGTTGTTTGTCCACGATGAACTCCGAAACTGCTCAACCGACCTTTATGTAAGTTGGCATTTATGTTTAATTTGGTCCAACTTCATAGATAGAATAATTTATATTTCGATAAATGGCGTCAAAACTTTTTAATTGGCAATTAAATGATTGTCAATGTTTATTATTATTATTAATTGTAAGTTTCAGTAGTCTCGACAGTTTGTTGACAGACAACTGGAGGACACACTGTTATAAATATCTCATAGATGGAGCGACGTCTTAATTTTGAATTCCTTTTTTAACTCTAGTTTATTTTATGGTGCACTTGTCTTGTTAATCTATTTACTACGTAGCCTCGCTTTTTATGTATCGAGTTTTTAGGTAGACTCAATACCCCACCAACCATATACTTTTATATAATTGAGTTTATGTAATTGAGTTCACGTGTCCCGGTCAGCTAGTAAATTATAAAATTACTAGCAGTCGTACATTGGTTAAGATTCGACTATAATTTATCATTTTTTTAAAGTTTCAATATCATTGATTTTTTTGCTAAAAAGTGTGATTTTTTTCTAAATAGTAAAAATTGTTTCGAGTATTGTACGTATCTCGGTTTTTCACCATTTTATTTAGATTAAACTGTACCTACCATAAGTTATCATTACATAGTATAAAATAAAGTCCCCCGCCGCGTATGTCTGTTCACGATAAGCTCAAAAACTACTGAACGGATTTTCATGCGGCTTTCACCAATGGATAAAGTGATTCATCAGGAACATTTTAGGATATAATTTGTCAAGGATTTATTTTTAATCAGGGTGGGACAACATCTACCTGGTCCGCTAGTAGTATATAGAAGGTTTTTTATAACTTTTGTTTAGAATTAAAAAAAATAGGGTTCAGCACAAATATGACCCTTTATAAAACAACAAACGCAGACGAAGTCGTGGACGGCTGCTAATCACGAATATGTCACTAGGACAAAATTGAAATACTGAATTCCGGAAATTTGGTATTCAAATCCGTAAAATACAACAATGCCCCATCCATATTATATTTGAATGCGTTCCTGAACGGTACATGAAAGTAGCCATTACCGGGAGTTCTCACAGTAAAATTGCTTTCTTGCGCACACTTCATTACTCGTGTAAATTTCATTTTTTTTTCACCCATTCACACCGCTCCGTCAGCGTCGACTTGTTTACTGCGATGGAATGTTTTAGTGGTAAAAAAATAAATCTTTTTTATAGTCCCTCCAAGTTTATTGCACTCCTTCTATCGCTGGACTTTAATTAAAACTGCTGTTGTGTTTGTACTGTGAAGGGAGACAAAAACTTGAAAACAACTGATTATGAAATAAAATAAATACACGTACAAATAAATGAGATAACTAAATTAATTATAAATTTAAATTAAAAACATACAGATTTTACGGTAGCTTCGGTTTTCATAGGATCTGTTTATTTAGAATTGTTTAGACCTTTTATATAAAGTATACATAAAATCCAATCTTGACCTATGTTAGTCTTTATCTAGTTTTATAATTATTTCTAAAAACACTAGTTTATTTTTAGATATATACTAGGTTCTGCCTGCGTGGTATATAGTTACTTTGGACCAACGCTAACACGCAGCGGAGCTCACAAAAGACAGAAAAAACGATTTTGAAACATTCTTAATTGGCGCTACGCTCCCACTGGTCTTAGCGTGATGATATATAGCCAATAATTTTCAAATCGGACCCGTACTTCCTGAGATTAATGCGTTCAACCAAATTAGTAAAAAATTACTACTCTCTCTTAATTAACTCGAGCCGTCATTTAAATTTTTAAAGGTGGTAGAGCCACGCTGAAACTTTACTGGTTTTAGCATGAATGGATCGGCTCGCCCGGGGTAGTACCACCCTCTCATAGAAAACTGACGTGAAGGAACAGTGCTTGCATTGTTGTGTTTCGTTCGGTCAGTGAGAGCGCCGGAGGCCCACCTCCCCTCCCCTCTCCTCTCTCCTCTCCCACTCCCTCCCCTAACCCTTCCCCCAAAGGGTGGCAACGCACTTGCGACACCTCTGGTGTTGTTAGTGTCCATGGATGGTGGTGATCACTTAACATCAGGTGACCCACCTCTTCGTTTGCCACCGATGACATAAAAAAAAAAATACAATAACTTATGGTAGAGGTGACCGATTTTAATGAAACAAAGACTAAGTTACTCCTGAAGATATGCTTTATGATTTATTGTGAACCCGGTGCTTTAGGAGTGATGCGTGTTCATACAAACAGACAGATAGACATTTCTAGAAATGTGTTACCACCCACCTCCGGTGCCGCTGCATCACATTCAAGAGACTAGACTACAACACGACCGGAACATTGATATTAGCGCCACCATATTATAAATATACATCGACACTAGCGCCATCATATTAGAGATACACATTGATACTAGCGCCACCATATTAGAGAGACACATTAACACTAGCGCCACCATATTAAAGATATATAAATAAGAATTATTAATATTATATAGATTTTAATAGGACTTAAATAAGAATGGATATCATTATATAGAATTGAATCATTAGTTTGATCATTATTAATAATAGTATATTCTTTGACTTCATAGTTCGGCCATGAAAGGCAAGATGTCGCTGATCTTCATGTCGAAACAGATTACTAACCATATTAGAAATACATAAATAAGGATAATTATATAAAATTGTTGTATAGTTTAAATAACATTAATTTGTTCATACTTTATTATTATTGTGTTACTTAAATTATTTTGCGGAATTATGTATAAATAGTAATCGCTTTGACTTATAGATGGGCGGCGGATGCGACGAGCTTTCCCTTTATAAAGGGGATAGCTCCGCTACACGCACGTCCGCCAGATCCTCGGACAAAACCATCGCCATGCAACTTGGCCGCTCCAGAGAGCGACTAAAAGCCACGGAAGAAACCAAATCAAAACAAGAGACCTCAAATAAACACGACTAACTAACCGCCCAATAAGGGGGGATAAAAATCCAATGACCAGCTCGTTGTGACGAGCTGCGAAGCAACCACTGAAGAAGGCAAAACGCCTTGAGCAGTTTCCTCACCCGCCCATTAGGGTAGGTCGAGATGACTTCGATAGTATAGATGGGCCTTTAAAAGGCAAGATGTCTGTGATATCTACACACTTATTGTATCGAAGTATTGTAAGGCGAAGCTCTGGCCAAATAAATAGTGACAATATCTACGAAGTAATTATTGCCATTCCTAACTGCATCGACACTATACGTTATTAGTGTAATAAATGATTGAAATGTATTCTATTACTTATTTCTAGACACAAACTTCACAAAAATCGAAAAATTACAGACACGTTACATTTATATTTTTATTATATCTATAGATACTAAAACAGCGTTGTATTTGGAATTGTAATTTCACAATAAAACTAGAGTTTACTGATTTTTGTACATTTTCTTATTATCATCTATATATTAATACTTGAAGCCTAATCTTTGTACCCCTTCTTAACGGAATTGGGCGACCGGATGAACGTGAAACTTGGCATAGTTAAAGTTTATATGGAGAAGTGCAGAAAGTTATTTATTTTATATAAAATGCATTAGAAGTACATTAAATTAATTAAAATATGCATTACTCACACTACTGCTTCAATTTTACACAACATATACACACATGTAAATAAAAAAGTCATTTTGACATCTGTCAATAAAGGACTTCAAAAAAGGTTGTGAAGGAGGTTGCTATGCTCGACTGTATGTATTATTTTACTCTTACATTCCAATTACCCTTTTTCATTCTACATTCAACAATGATATAACATACAACTGTTATTATAATATTTATCCCTTTAAAAAATCAATGAACTATGGTCGAATGTCGACCATTGGGCGCCCACCAGTTTCTATAAATATTCCAGTATAAATCACGAAGCGAATGTGTCATGTGTCCGGACACCGCGTCTATAGACGTAGGTGCAAATTTGTGCAATAAAATTGAGTTAATAAAATAAAGCATTATAGTAGGTATTTTAATAATACCAGGCTGGCTAGATCGTGCTGGTCTATGTCAGCAAGTGCAAACCCTGGTATGTACCAGGTATTTAGAGGTGGTAGAGCCACGCTGAAGCTATTACTGGTTTCAGATTGCATGGGTCGGCTCGCCCGGGGCACTACTACTCGACACACAGAAAACCGACGTGATATAACAGTGCTTGCATTATTGCGTTTCGTTCGGTTAGTGAGAGCGCCGGAGGACCACCTCCCCTTCACCCTCCCAACCCCTCTCCCCGTCCCCTCCCCCAAACACAGGCTGGCAACGCATTAGCGACTCCCCTGGTGTTATTAGTGTCTATGGATGGTAATGATCACTTAACATCAGGTGAACCACCTGTTCGTTTACATCCTATGGATATATAAAAAACAATTCGGAATTCCACTACATTCACTAATTTAAATTAGTAACCGTATCGGTGAAGGAACATCGTGAGGAAACCTGAACCTGAGAAATATTCTTGTAGTACTACCGTAGGTATCTACTACCGTAGAGTTTACAAGCTAATAATGATAATAATGATGGCTATATAGTTGTTATATTGATGGCTAGCCGACCCGCGCCCACTTCGTTGGGCGGTAATTGGCATTATCAAGCTACAACTTTTCTCTAGAACTCAATCATATATCGTTAATAGTTAAGGCAGCGTTCGTAAGAAACGTTTTCGTTCGACCATTTTTTCTTCGACTCCCCAGATATTACCCCCTCACAAACTTTGCCTCTTTATAATATTATTATAGATAATATAATTAGTTAATAGCTACTGCCCGCGACTTTGTACGCGTGGAGTAATTATTTTGGGCTAAGACGCAGCGGAAGCTCTCAAAAGGAAAACAAATACCCCGATTTCAAAATATTTTTCATTGTTGCTCCACTTCTATCGATCTTAGCGTGATGATATGTAGTCTATGGCACTCACAAATAACGTGGCTTTCTATTGGTAAAAGAATTTTCAAATTCGGTTTAGTAGTTCTTGAGATTACCCCTTACAACGTCACAAACTCACAAACTTTACCTCTTTATAATATTATTATTATTAGTATAGATTGTTATTTTTAGCTTATTTTAGTTTGTCTGCTTCAAGTCAAATCGTTACCTTAATATTATACGTAGTTGCGATGAAACGCTAAAGTCTGGTGGGTAAATAATTATATGGATAAGATTGTTAATAAAAGAAATATAATATATTTTTTAAAGAACAAAATAATCAAATTACAATGTAACAATAAATTGCGTTAGAGAGACGTAAAAAGAGATAGATATCAAAGGTCAGTTAACTCATTCATGTGTGAACTAAATCGACCTTTATAATTAATTTTTATTTTCAGTCCAGTTCGCTTTAGTCCGTCCATTACACATGGTCTCCCTCGTTACATATTCATGTAATCAAACGAAATTTACGCAACTCAACACCTAATAAAACTTTGTCCTGCCTAAATTGTGAACACACTAACACAGGAGCGTAATTAGTTTCGCCGGATGGGACTCAAAGGGTCCGTCTGTATAATATTATCCGTCGAATTAAAATCATTGGTAATATTTATTTATTTTGTGTAAGATTTAATATATTCATACTTATAACGAGGAACGCAGACGCAATCAACTTTTTTTAAACACTTAAACAAATATTAGCTGATGCTTGCGACAAATTACCTACAATAATTGAATTATTTGTGAACCAACGAACGAACAGATTTTAAGATACCTTTATTGATTGTACCATTACTGCTTATCCCTTATGAAAACACGTTATCATGTGTAACCTAGGTAGTAATCTGAAAGTCATGACAAAGAAATGTGGCATTCGAAGGTGGTAGAGCCACGCTGTAGCTATTACTAGTTTCAGCATGAATGAGTCGACTCATCCGGAGTAGTACCACTTTCTCACAGAACACCGACGTGAAGTAACAGTGCTTGCGTTGTTGCGTTTCGCTCGGTCAGTGAGAGCACCGGAGGCCCACCTCCTTTCCCCCTTTCCTTTCCCCTTTCTCCTTTTCCTACCCCTCCCCCATACGCAGGCTGGCAACGCACTTGCGACTTCCCTGGTGTTGCTAATGTCTATGGACGGTGGTGACGACTTAACATCAGGTTACACACCTATTCGTTTGCCTCCTTTTGACATAAAAAAAAAATAATAAAAAAAAAACTCTCCTCTAAATCGGTTGACCATTTCGGAAGTTTTCCTGAATAAATAGCGGACACTACAATTTTATTTATATGTATACAGTGTACAAAGAACGTGATTCTATACAATTGGCACTGAATCAATAGACGAATGTCATTATATCTATTGAATGATACTATTTCCGTTTTGTTTTACTAATTTAATAGTTTATCACATTCAATTCAAAGTATGTGGTTGTGTGGCGGCAGTCTGAATCCGCAATGCGTGAGGCCGTCCGTCCGCCGCGTCGCGTGCATTCCACCCCCGACCGCCGCCCTCTCCTCGCTTCTCTATAACTGTTTTGGTCGCGTCAAAAGTATCGGATGGATTTTTAACTTTCAACTATTTTGGACTTTTTAATATTTGGATATCATGTAAAAAATATTTATGGAAGTGTCATTTTAAGTACTGGTCATGTTCCATAACTTTACATTGTACAAGCAAAATCTTAACTGATTTCCATTATCTGCTTTTATTTAATAATCTATTTCATAAAATAAGAAATTGATGATGGACTTTTCAAGCATTTATCACAATTTTACACTAAAAAAAGTAAGATTTCAAAAGAACAAATATTTAACTGGGAAACGACACTACTACAGTTATTTCAGCGTCAAACACAAGACACGAGGCTCACGTTAGTAAGTTCCTATACAGAAGAGCCCTCAAAGATATCAAACCAGCGATCCTTTTAAATTTAGTTGAGCATTACTATTTACTGCTTAGCACTAAGCCGACGGTTGAATTGTACAATTTCAGTCGTTGACCCCCTGCAACATTTGTTCAGTTAGTTCTTATCTGTATTGCTATGTTATTCCATTAAAACTTTCCCTTAAAAATGTTATTCACACGAAAACCGTTTTGTTCACGCACTACGCCGGAATGGTATTAATTAGTTTTATTAACGCCTCAGCTATCATTAGTATTACTGTTAATCTGTTCTAGAATTATATTACTAACTATTCTACGCGGTTTTATTCGCTTTTAATATTTTCCGCTCTCGGCACCAGAAACTTTAGCTTGCTTGATCTATAATTTCTATAGTAATTACTCCACTCCTAAAGATCATAGCGTGGTGTTATATAAATACCAAAAGTAAGTTTGTTTGTTTGTTACGCTTTTACACCTTAATATTCATTGTCAAACATATTTGATGTTTAATCGTCGTTAATTAACAATGATGAGGAACATTACAAAATATATCTATTGGTATTTACAATCGATAACATAATATCGATTTAAATTAAAATCGAATATTTAAATAAATGAATGGAATTAATATATTCAGATGATTTTATTAATCACTGTGTTTTTTACATTAAGATCCACGCGGACGCAGACACATTAATTCTAATTCTAATGGTAATCATAAATTCTAATGGTAGAGCCACGCTGAAAGTATTACTGGTTTCAGCATGAATGGGTCGGCGCGCCCCCCGTACTACTAACACCCGACCCACAGAAAACCGACGTGAAGTAACAGTGCTTGCATTGTTGCGTTTCGTTCGGTCAGTGAGAGCATCGGAGGCCCTCCTCCCCTCCCCACTCCTCGCTCCTCTCCCACTCCCTCCCCAAACCCTTCCCCCAAAGGGTGGCAACTTACTTGCAACTCCTCTGGTGTTGTTAGTATCCATGGACGGTGGTGATCACTTAACATCAGGTGACCCACCAGATCGTATGCCACCTATGACATAAAAAAAACATTATTTTTCTCAATTTTCCTGCGTCCGTTCGGCTAGGTTAGGCTAGACTTGCAAAACAAAGACAGCGTGAGTCAGCCTCGACAGCAGTCGTCGAGAGCATTGCGGTGGCGTTAACACGTGAGTACAGAACATTTTCTAGATTAGAAATACTCTATGTAATTTTCTGTAACCCTGATAACATGAGAAACTTTCAAGATGATCAGTTGAGTAGTTAATACGTGAAAAAGTAACAAACAGTCTAACTCACATTAGTAAAGAAGTAACGATAATTATGGAGAGACATACTCTTTGAGAAAAGAACCACATTAACGCTCAGACTTGAAAAAATATCGCTGTCAAATTTCAGCCACTGGACGCCCACTGATTTATAATTATTTTTTTCGAACTAACTACGCTTTTTGTCTATCAAAGCCTTAACAGCTTCACCAGACTTCATTTACTTTATAAAAATTATTCCGATTCGATGATTTATAAGTAAAGGGGCGTCCATTAATAACGTGAGGAGTTTAGGGCGGAAAGGGGGGGTGTCAAGCCAAACCTCACTTAATCTCACGTGGGAGAAAGAGAGAGGGTTTCGGAAAATACCACGAAATTTTTATCGACCACTAAATAATGTAAAATGTGTGAAAATCTATTTAATTTAAATTAAAACCTATTTCTAGATTAAAATACGCCGAAATTTGACATAATTCTTCTATTTATTAATATTCAAAAAGAAAAGTAAAGTTATCTTCACTAATATTATAAAGCTAGATCCTCTAGTTTGTTTGGTTGAACGCGCTAATCTCAGGAACTACTGGTCTGATTTGAAAAATTATTTCAGTGTTAGATAGCTCATGTATTGAGGAAGACTATAGGCTATATATCATTACGCCAAGACCAATAGAAGCGGAGCACCAATGAAGAATGTTTCAACGTCGTTTTTTTTAGAGTTTCCTTTTGAGAGCTTTAACTGCGTGTTGGTGTTAGCCCAAAGCAATTATTTCACTCTGACGAAGTCGCGGACAGAAACTAGCTTACTTATATATGGATATATTGAAATGTTATTTAATAATAATGATAGTCGAATGTAATAATAATAAGTTAAATTATAAAGTAACAAATCCAACGTACTTATACTCAAAATACAAATTTTGAAAGATCTCGCGTGAGATTGGGACAAATCTCACATTTTAACAGGGGGGAAGTGGAGATCAAAAATGCTTGACGTAATTAGTGGGTGGCCCCTGAAGAATATGCGAGTTGTTAAATTTAGAATGACGTATAGTTTATCGCACTGGAACTGAGAGCAATACATATCGAAAGTTACAGAGCGAAATGTAACTATTGGTTTTCTGTCAGCGCGTTAGAACTCACCAGCGAGTTTAGTTCACGCTCCGACAGTTCGAACCGAACCGGTGTTTGACAGTAATCAGTTTCATCGTTCCCTCAGTATGTTGTAATCATGATATAATATAACATATTCCTAACAAACTGTTAATTAATAACACTAGCTGTTTTAGTATTATTGTATCACAGGGAAATTATAATTTATATCACTGTATTTCATGTTCATGGTCACCCGTACTTCCGCAGCGAGCTTTTTTTCCATTTCTCAATCAAATCTATAATCACATCATCAGATTAATAATATTCAACGAAAATAAACGAATTCTTAATTACAATACGACCAATTATTTTAAAATATAACATAGCAGTGAGAAAAAATTCATAATTATCAGAAGACACATTATACGTAAGACATAAAATGGCCCAGGCCTAGACGTTTATTGAAGTTATACTTCTTTTGGCGCGTTAGGGAAAAATGATGAAAGTAAATTTTTACGATGCGCACGCACTCCGTCACGAAAAACCGACACCCTGTAGTTAGCTATAGTCAACATTTTGTTTCTTTGTATTTGTTGTTTGTATTTCTTTGTATTAAAACTTTCAATGTATTAAATAACTTTTTTTCTATTGTTAGTGTCGTTTTTTCTACAAACGTAGAATAAGGCGAAAAATAAAATTTTTGAAAAGATTTTTATCATGTTACGCCAAAGAAGTATAACTTCTAACGCGTGTACATAAGTACAAACAAACTTTTTTTTCGAACTGTCTACGCTATTGTCCTAATAAGGCCTTATAACAGCTTCACCGGACTACTAAAGTCCCCATGCCTAGACGGTACCAATAATAAAGTATCATAACCAATAATATCTCGTGCCCGTGACTTGCCTCATAAACGTGTTATTTCTTTACCTGCAACAATGTACTTTATTTGCTTTAGAATTGAACCGTATTTTAATTGTTTGTTGTAATTTTATAATATATCGTACCTTAGTCACTACAAAAATGAAATAACAAGTAGCCTGGATTTATTCTTAGGTTCCTACTTGCATTGAAAATAATAATAACAAATTATTTTCCATATTTTTCAGTTGATACGAGTTCTAAGGCAGAAAGTGGTTATATTATATAATACCAGTATAGTAGGTTCTCTTATAAGATTCTGTTTTGGACTTTATTAGAAGATTAAGTTTCTAAAAATCCTTGGTAATGATCACCTAGTTACTCTGTAACAACGAACAACTGAGCAAAATGTCGTGTATTTTGTCCGAACAGTTTAAGATGTGTGATGTTGTCTGTGAATCAATCTTAACTGTTTATCAGTTATTTTAACACACATATCGTAAATAGTAATTGTTAGAACATATATATAATAGGCCACACTTTATACTAAATCTTATTAATTGATGATTTTTTTATGAGAAATATGAGTATGTTTATTTGTTGTTTTGCAAAAGCTAGTTTCAATGTTCTTTATAAATGTGAAAGTATAACTCTATCTCCTTTTTACAAATAATATAACTATGTATGAAGTTTAGTAAAAAATTTATCGAGAAAATAAATAACAAATTCCAATCTAATATATTATACTAAATGCTTTTAGATAAGTTTCAAAGTCTTATGGTTTACAGTTGCCAATTTTAAAAGATTCTGAACTGAATTCAGTAAACAAAGTGTAAAATCTCGGAATATAAAGGGGTTGAACGTAAAAGCAACGCTCGCCAAACTTTCCTTGATGCCCCCGCCTTGTAGGAATTAAAAAGGCAACGATTAAGCACAATTTATATTCGAAAGTCGGGGGCGCCTCGCAACCGTTGACGTCACGTCAAATATTCAATGATTAACGACCGGCCATTGTTTGGGCAGCGTCATTGTTACATTCACCAGCTTGCCGACAATGGTTTACATTAAAAACCGTCGGACAACAGAAATTTTGGTTGAATTTTTTATTTTTAATATCTCCCTTGATATCCCGTCTCGTGTCACTTTTACGTTGGCGGCAAAATGGGGAAGATATAAGCAAATATTTACGTTGTTTTTTTTTTGTGGGGCCACGAAAATCGCATTAATAAACTCGTTAATAATAAATTAGTTTAATTTTATGTTATGAATATTATAAAAATTGTACTCTTTGTAGGTTCACATTTAACATCATGAATTTAAGGCTTGAGTTTCAGATCTCAACAATGTCTATGTACCACGTACTAGCGTCAAACGCTAATTTTCACTTGGGCTATATTTTGGTTTTTTTATGTCATAGGAAGCAAAATGTATAACGGAAAAGAGATAGTTATACAAATTTTTTTTTTTTACTAGAACCTTTTACATAATATAGCCTGAACGTTTGCATTATAATGTAGGACTGTTCCAAGGCTGCTGCTTGTCACCAATAGCTTTTAATATAATTATAAATATTCTTATAGACAAGTTAATAAGTCATGAGAAAAAATGGGGCTATCGGTTTAAAATAAACAATAAATACACAGAGTCCATCTTAGCCTTTGCAGACGACCTTGCAATACTGACACGTAATCCAAAACATTGTCAGGAGTTATTAACTGAAGTAGATGAGTTTTGTACATGGACTGACGGACTGAGGGCAAAAGCAAGCAAATGTCACTGTCTATGTCTGGGTAGACGAAATACCAAATATACCTGTTATGATCCGGGACTCTCAATAGGAGGACAATGTGTTACCACGATTGCTGAAGCAGTGCCTTTCAAATTTCTTGGTAGAAGGATTGATTACAAAGGACGTACACCATCCTTAGAGGCAATTGTCGATAATTTTCTTAATGACTTAAATAAGGTAGACCAACAACCATTAAACAATATTAAAAAAGTTTGGATTTACGACAATTATCTTACGTCACGTCTGACTTGGCCTTTTCTTGTATGTGATATTGGTAAAACCCTCCTGGCAAAACTAGATTCAAATGTCATAAAAATATTGAAGCTATGGCTCGGAATTGCACATTTATAGAGTTCCGATGGTTTCTTTAACTTCATCCCAAAACTGTTTTGATCCCTAAATAGAGTTGAGGAGTCAGCTGAATGTGCAATTCCGAGCCATAGCTTCAATATTTTTATGACATTTGAATCTAGTTTTGCCAGGAGGGTTTTACCAATATCACATACAAGAAAAGGCCAAGTCAGACGTGACGTAAGATAATTGTCGTAAATCCAAACTTTTTTAATATTGTTTAATGGTTGTTGGTCTACCTTATTTAAGTCATTAAGAAAATTATCGACAATTGCCTCTAAGGATGGTGTACCAGTTTAATAGAGTCGGACTGGGTTCTTCAAAGAAAAAGGAAGACCGAGAAATAATAAAATCCTTTCTACAACAAGATGAAAATGATAATTATAAAGTGCACGCAATGAATTTAAAAATGCAAAGTGAGTGGTTAACCATAGGTGAGTTCTGCATCCCGTTAGCCCTGAAATGGCGCACTCTACTTTATGATTGGTCTCCTGCCCTATTAAAATTCTATCTTAATGCCTTCCAAATGACCCTCCCAGACCAAAGTAACCTACGGCATGCATTTCTGCCACCTAAATTTAATTATTGAAATTAAGTGAAATTAAAAAGAGAAAAACATATACATCTATAGGATTTCACGTGCGAGAGAATGAGATAGAATTCGTTATACAGTGTTTCTTATATTAGCGTTCTTCTCATTGTATATTACACTACCTAATACTTGCTCAAGTCTGAACGTTGTACAGTCCACGAGGCGTAAGCTGAGCCTTGCATTTGTGTGATTGATTACCAAAAGTAGAGTCAAGTAAAAAAAAATCTAAAAACAAAAAAATCGCCGCTAGGCACAGTCGCGGTGTTTGGCGGCATTTATCAAAGGGCGCTAGGTCGTCGGCGAGTGCCGCGTACCACTAGTAGAACGAGTGGCCGACAAAACAACTTTAATTTTATGTTTATACACATAGGGTTGCAAATGTTTTTGAGTATTTCGTCAATAGTGCAAAGTTCATGTTTTAACACGGCACTAACAGGTTCCTACCAAATTTGGCTAGGCAGGGCGAGAAACTCGAGCAGTGAAGGTGAGCGTTGATGCGCATCTCAAAGGGGGCCTCCTTAAACCTACACCTGGGTCGCAAGTCCTGGGAAGTGCTCTGAGTTTCTCCCTCGGTCACACGATGGACCCGGCACCCGCACGGTGAATCCATGGAATGCTAAGAAGTTCGTCTCTCCTAGACTAGGCGATACCGGTCTCATGGAATGCTTGATTACAATTTGCCTTTAATTGATTTTATATATGTAAATATACATTTTAGGCTGTAAAGATGTGAAAAAATTATAAAATAGTGCCCAAAAGTAATATTTACCACCTCCATAGTGCATTCATCTAATTCTCTTAAAAATTAACCAGAATACTAAGTTTCACTTTTACGGCGTAAGACACACTCTTCTTTTTTATACCTGTGGAGCCTGAATAGTATTTATGTATAGTTGGACCCTATACGTTATCTAATTGTCGAGACTGAGTTTCTTTTATATTCCTCGCATGAAATACATAAATTTTCGCCTTACGAGTGCCTCTCAACATTTTCTAAGGTCATGTCTTTTTTTATACTTATGATTTATTAAAATATATAAAAGAAAATCTGCATACCGCCTCAGCTAGATAATTAAATTATAAATAAAATATCTGTAATGTATGAAATGAAACATGGATTTTAGTAGTTAATTGTATCAAGAAATATATAATAAAGGAATCATAATAATATCAACATTAATATTATAAAGCTGAAGGGTTTGTTTGTTTGGTAGAACGCGCTAATCTCAGGAACTACTGATCCGATTAGAAAAATTATTTCAGTGTTAGATAGTTCATTTATGGAGAAAGGCTATAGGCGATATACCATCACGCTAAGATCAATAGGAGCGGAGCACCAATGAAGGATATTTCAAAATCGGGGATTTTTTTCGTCCTTTTTTTATGTCATAGGTGGCAAACGAATAGGTGGGTTACCTGATGTGAAGTGATCACCACCGTCCATGGACACTAATAACACCAGAGGAGTTGCAAATGCGTTGCCACCCTTTGGGGGAAGGGTTAGGGGAGGGAGAGGGAGAGGAGAGGGGAGAGGAGTTGGCTGCGTGTGAGCGTTAACCCAAAGTAACTATTCCACGCGAACGAAGTCGCAGGCAGAGGCTAGTTATACAATAGAATAGATTACAAGATTGAAAAAACGCTTAATAAAAAAGTCCACAATGGCTTGTTTCATGGCCTGCGTATGGTCACGCACCCGTTAAAAGCCATTCCGACGTCACTATACAGGGGGTTCAGTACGGAGCTAATACTTTAAACCTGAACCGGTAATCTGTTTTTTAAGCAATTTATTTTTCAACGTCCATCTGTCAAAAATTAAATGGACTTTTTTACTTACGACGGTGACGCGTTGGAAGGGCCCGTGCATGAATAATGAGCAGTTGTATTCTAAATTTTAGGTAAATAAAAAGCAATATTTCATATACTTTCTGGCTATATGATCGTATTGATTCTGTATAATCGTATATATGTATGTATGTAGGTGGTAGAGCCACGTTTCAGCATGAATGGGTCGGCTCGTCTGGGGTAGTACCACCCTCTCACAGAAAACCGACGTGAAGTAACAGTGCTTACATTGTTGCGTTGCGTTAGGTCAGTGAGAGCGCCAGAGGCCCACCTCCCTAACCCTCTCCTCTCCCCCTCCCAACCTTTCCCCCAAACACAGGCTGGCAATGCACTTTCGACTCCCCTCGTGATGTTAATGTCTATGGACGGTGGTGATCACTTAATATCAGGTGATCTACAAGTTTGTTCGCCAGCTATGGCATAAAAAAAACTGATTGTTTTTATTGCTTTGAATTTTCATAGTTCTTTTAAACGAATATTATTGTATGATGGACAATAAAAAAAAAGGTTTATTAGTATAATATTTTTATACTATACTGGTTTTACGACATAGTTTCGCGTGTATTGAATTTTGACCTTTTATTTTTAACATTAATTGAAAATCATACCTGATACGAAATTTAAAGAGAATTTTTAAAATTAATTCCTCTTCCTTTACATTAGTGCGTTCAGATATACAAAAAAAAAACAATTATTATAATGTTAGTAATAAAATCCTTATAAAATTATTACAGAGCATATTTAGAACCCGAAGGCTAACAACGTGAAATTGAAGCTAACTAAGAGCAACTAGATACAGAATAGACGGACACAAGTTGTTCATTACATCGAATGTTCCCGAACATGTTTCGTGATATCAGAGAAAAGTTATAACAAACCCAGATTAAACAGAACTGGTGAACGGAAAACAGTAAGGTAACAATCCGGATTAACATGTAAACTGAAGACCATAGGTATATGTTATTTTAGAAATGAATTATGTACATGACCATGAATATTTGTTAATTGACACACAACTGATTAACAAACTAAATATAACTAGTAAATTTATGATAATCAAAGAGCCAATAGACGAGACAAATAAAGTTATAGATAGGCCACATTTAAGTGCATCTTCTATACATATAATAAGTATATATACATTTATCGTGTCTGTACTTTTAGCTTTTTTTATTTTAATTTACAAACGCACATGCGGGTCAGTTCAGATTTTAAGTGATCACCGCTGTCCATTGACACTAGCAACAACAGAGGAGTCTCAAGTGCGTTGCCAGCCTGTTCGAGGGAGGGAGACAGGGGAGTAGAAGGGGGAAGGGAATAGGAAGGATACCTCCGGCGCCCTCGCTGACCGAACGACACGCAACAATGGAAGTACTATTACTTCACGTCATTTTTCTGATTCATTTGATTCATTCATTCAACCAGTAATAGCTTCATCATAGCTCTACCACCTAACACATTACAGGTGTCTAGGCATAAGTGATAAAATACGTTTTAATCGTTTTTAGAATTATCCGTCTGTTTATTTGGACACGCATTACTGCTACAATACTGCATTTATAATGAAGACTCGAGAAAATCATAAAACATATCTTTGAGTAACCTTTACTCTTTGTTTCATTAGAATCGGTTCGGTCTGTCAAAAGTTATTGAACTTTTAATGACGACGCGAGAGCGATGAGAGAATAGTAAATTAGTAAATGGACTTAATACGTTCAGATGGTTTGATTAATCATTGTTTTTTGCATTAAGTTCTACGCGGATTAAGTCGCAGGCTCAGCTAGTAAATAATAAGTATGTTTTTCGCATTTCGATATGCGAGAATAAATAAGTATAAGTAATAATAAAAAACTCTTATAATATTTGAGGAGGAATTAAATATCACATAGAAAGATACATTTCTTCAGCATATATGTACAAGTATATACATAAAATATTTCAAGTGAAATAAGTGTCGAATAAGTGTTGAATGAAAAAGATCTTTGTCACACGGACGAACTTACACTACAATTTCAAATTAATATAGGGATATGCATGGTATAACACATAACCCAGTATTGCCTATATATAATTCATAATTTACAAAGTTACATTTCACGAATTACGAAGTTAGATAACAATTTCAAAAGACTGCGCATTGATTTTCAAAATATTGGGCCTATTTAAATCATACGGTGACGATAGGTAATTTTAATTTTACGTTACATCTCTAAAGCTTTTTAATTCTACGTTCGTGAGTGAAGTTAGCAAACTTCCAAATTTCTCGCACCGCTTACCAAATGAACGGCGTAAACTGCTGGAGTTTCAATGTTACTCTCTGAACAGTTGCAACAGAACTCCTCAACGGTCTGCACGAGCATTTTGTGTAAAATTAATCAATTGTTCCACTAATCGTTTCAATACAGAGTCATCAGCTTCTATTGTTTGTAATCCTTCAATTTGGAGATGTTACTTGACAATTTTATTAATAGTAAATCAGCGAAGACTCTTGGAATGTTTACTTCAAAAATAACAAAAACCATAATTAAAATGCTTATCATGTTTTCATTAAAATAGTATTTGTTTATACAATACACTTCCGGCTCAATTTCACAGCGTCAACAAATCACTTGCAGTTTTTCTACCTCTTTTCTTTCAAAGTAAAACTGGAAATAACTTGTTTGGTTTGAAAGCTACTTGCTTATTAAAATTTTAATATTGAAGTCAGAGAAACTCCAAAGCAAGATGTTACGACAAATATTTGTCAAATGCATTTGGAATCTTGGTTTTTATACACTAGCGGTGATCCGCGGTTTCACTCTCATTTAATGTTACTTGCCATTAATCCACAATAGGAAACACTACGCCTCAAAGCCCGTCCGCACTCTTACTTCATCTTGACTTTTAATATGATTGATATCTTACAGTAAATGTACTATAATCCTAAGAGTTATAGAGTGTTTTGGTTATTATAGGGTGTGCCATCCTCATGCGAGCAGTGAAACAATCGAATCGCTGTGTCAATTCTCAACCGATCTGCGTGTATGAACGCGTTTTAGATACTTCTTTTCAGTACAATTTCAGCCATGCGTTACACACCATTCGTTACACACTTTAAAGGAGCTCTCGAGCCTGAACTTTTTGCATCGGAACTTCCCGGGACGTGTGGTGTCGAATAAAAGTGAAATTGACTAGGCACCAAGATCCCCGGATTTGATGCCACCGGACTTCTTCTTGTGGTGATTTTTGAAGAGTAAAGTTTATGCTAACAGTCCGAAGACCATTGAGCTCAAAGACTATATCCGAGCCGAAATTACAGCGATATCGCCCGAGATATGGTGGGAAAAGTAAGGAAAAGAGCTCAACTGTGTATTCCCAATAAAGGTGATCAGTTAGTCGTTATCGTTTTTGGAAAATAGCTAGAATCTTATATATTAATACGTGAAGCCAAAACGTGATTTTTGGCATGGTTAAAGTTTATATGGAGGAAAAGTGCTTAAAGCTATTTTTTTAAGTAGTCCGGTGAAGCTGTGAAGACCCACCCTGCCGGGTCAATAACGTAGTCAGTTCGAGGAAAAAAAAAACTATTTTTTTAAATATAAAATGCATTAAAAACATATTAAATTAATTAAAATATACATTACTCACACTATTGTTACATTTTTACACAACATTGTATATGTTGTACATGTAAATAGAAAAGTCATTTTGACAGATTCGTCACCTTACTCTTACGTTCGAATTAATTACCTTTTCAATATTTTAAACATCTTATATATTAATACGTGAAGTCAAAACTTTGTACCCCTTTTTAAGCAAATTGCGCGAACGGATGAACGTGAAATTTGGCATAGTTAAAGTTTATATGGAGGAGAAGTGTAAAAAGCTATTTTTTTATATAAAATGTATTACAAGCATATTAAATTACTTAAAATATACATTACTCACACTACTGCTAGCATTTTACACAACATACACACATAGAAATGGAAAAGACATTTTGACAGATTCGTCACTTTACTCTTACGTTCCAATTAATCACCTTTTCAATATTTTTAACATGAATGACGTTTAACATGAATGATGAACCACTGAAATACTTATTATTCTATTTGGTCTTATTGGATGTCAAAATTTTTATGTGATAGGTCTGCTTTCACTTCACGTCACTTGGCTTCATGTTGTCATAAGAGTAAAGCAATATCATCAAAATCAACATCAATATTATAATGTTTAGTATTTTTATGGTGAACTCACTTCAAATGATGATTTAATAAAAATACGTTGCATAATCAAAATATGAAAATTTGTTTGCTCATGAAAGTAATCCACGACTTGGATCTCCGCGGTTACAATGATGCAGTCAACCTGATGTAGCAATTATATCTAGTACAATTGATCATGAATTTTGAACAAAGATGAATTCATTTTCAAAAGTTAATGGTAGTATTAAAAACAACTTTGTTTTGAATTCGTCATTTGATTCTATTGTGTATCCATTACTTTTCCAAATGATGATACTGGGCATATCACTATTCCTCATAATATACAGACTACATTTAACACACATTAGTGAATTAATTTTGCCAATTGTTGGACATTTATTTTTTGTTATCACTTTTCAAATGCATTTAATTATTTTTTTTGTCTAATTTGTTTGTTTCATTTAATTATATGGTTGTTCCAAAAATAAAATACTTCTTTCTTTCTCTTCCTTATATATTGAATAAATAAACACTGAGAATTGGATTCCTTTGAAAATTGAATTGAATATTCAATATTAATTTATATTCATATTAAAGTCGTGGTGGTCTCGCGGTTGGACCAGTTTAATATTATTCCCATGTCCGCAGGTTCGAAGCCCAGCATATACCAACTAATTTTTCGCGAATTTGCGAATAAGTACCAATTTAAATTGGTAGCACTATCGGCTGACGGTGAAGGAAAACATCGTGAGGAAACCTGAACCTGAGAAATGTTCTTGTAGTACTACTGTACGTGAAAAAGAAAGAACTGTGAATTTCTCAGAATTTGAAATTGCCAATACGTCGTGGTCTGGCGTGATGACTATGCCCATACCTTTCCTATAGCCCTGCAGCGTTTCTCTTACAGGCTGATAATGACGATATACCCTTAACAACTTTATACACCCAGTATAAGTAAATACAATATTGCGTTTAATTACGAGGTGGTAGAGCCGCGCTGAAGGTATTACTGGTTTCAGCGTGAATGAGTCGGCTCGTCCGGGGTAGTACCACCCTCTCACAGAAAACCGACGTGAAGTAACAGTGCTTGCATTGTTGCGTTTCGTTCGGTCAGTGAGAGCGCCGCTCTTCCTAACTCCCCTTCCAAATATACAGGCTAGCAACGCACTTGCGACTCCTCTGGTGTTGCACGTGTCTATGGACGGTGGTGATCACTGAACATCAGATGACCCACCTGTTCGTTTGGCTCTTACGATATAAAAAAAAATATTAAAAAAAATAACATCTGCAGATTATTCCTCAAGGAAACAGAATAATATTTCCTTAGTCGTTTCTTTAATTCGGTTGACAAACAACAAGCCATTTTTTTAAATGGCACTTGCAATTTAAAATTATCTCCACGGGGTAAGTATAAAATTAGTTCCCCCGTTTAAAATGCACGACGACAATAAAAGGCGATAAAAAAGAGACTCGAAAAGGCCATTGAAGAACTTATTGTAAAGAATTAAAGCGACACTAGAAGGGAACTCTGAAAAATAAAATAGTAAAGTAAAAACTCATCCTAGAACGTAGAAATTAGTTTAATTTGGTTCGATTACCTTAAAACTCACACGCTTATATATTTCATAGAACGAAACAGCTATTCTCTATTATGAAAAAACTCTTTAAAAATTTGGAAGCCTACAAACACAGTAATTACTACAAGTATTGTTGTTGATTAGATTTTACCCGTAAATTCGCCAGCGTTAATATAGACCTGAATTGAATCTTATTTCAGCAATGAATATAGATATAATTGAGTTAATTGTAATCGCCATCAATATCTATCTTGCCTAGTTATTCCATATCTATGTTACCCTTCGTGGGATATTTCTCCAGTTCCATTGGAACCATTAGTACATACCGACAAGGATTATATTTGACTGAACAGTCCAACGTACATTTTCCCTCTTACCAAACATTTCGCGATAACCCCTGTGCGATCGCGCTCCTCAAAATAAATGAAATAATAGTTAAAAATTAAATTTTGTCGCTTCCAGTACTTTTAGTCGCATGTCGGTCAACAGGGAAAGTTTTTAGACGCTTTTCAAGCTTTACAGCGCTGAAAGTGCAAGAAGAAAGACGCACAAAGTCAACACTCGAAGTTCAGGTCCGTACGGTCGATATTAGTCTTTGTCTTAGGTACCGTAAACTCTGGTAACATCGCCTGTATTTCACAGTGTTTCTTTTAATTGAAAACATCTATACCGTTACTTTTTCCCCCTTTATTTTTATTGAGGGTTTGTTCAAAGAGAACACGCCATCCTCATCCATACCACAAACAATCACAAATTACAAAATAACTTGCAGATATACATCTTAAAAAATATTAATAAAAAAGCTAAATTGAAAATCAATATTACAATCACATTCTTGCCCTTATACCGACGTCCAACATATTATACATTAATTTGGCTTCTTCCGATGTTGGGCGTGACAATATTTCATTACATACACGTATATTATAAGTATTCTTAAATACCTGTCTTCTTTGGGATTCGTTCCGGACACATTCCAATACAATATGATACACGTCTTATTCTTGAAGGCAAGCTTCACAGTTGCTGTTTTCCCTTGTTTTCATTAAAAAGTTAAACTTATTCAATGGAATGTGCCCAGAACGAATTCTCAAAGCTAAGACGATCATGCTTCTTCTCATATTGTAGTATTGCAACCATGGGACCGATCCCAGAGATGGTTGGATCGTCTTATACCAAATACCTTTCCGTTACTTAAACCAACAAAGTAAAACTGTGTGTGTACTTATGTACACGCGTTACAAGTTATACTTCTTTGGCGTAACAAGATAAAAATCTTTTCAAAAATTTACCTTTCGCCTTATTCTACGCTTGTAGACAAAACGACACCAACAATAGAAAAAAAGTGTGTGTGTACTTATGTACGCGCGTCAGAAGTTATACTTCTTTGGCATAAAAAAGATAAAAATCTTTTCAAAAATTGTATCTTTCGCCTTATTCTACGTTTTTACAAAAAACGGCACTGGCAATTACACAATTACATTTTGAAACAAACTAATTAATGTATTTTAATGCATTTATGTTTTGTAAACTATTTATGGTTTGTAAAAACATATAATATGAAAACATAAACCAGATCGAGTTTCTTGCCGGTTCTTCTCGATGACTGGGTTGTTTTTCGAACCGATGGTAATTTTGACGTTCATAAACGTCTTCTCAGGGTCTAAATTGAATAAAAAATATTTTGTTTTTGATTTAAAGAGTAGCAACTAATTTTGAAATAATAGGAAGGCAACCACCATACGCTCACAGGTTTGGGGTATCGTATTAGGGTAGTGGACTGTATTTTTTTAATTAAGCGGCTCGGTTCTTCTCGATGACTGGGTTGTTTTCCGAACCGGTGGTAGTTTTGACGTTCATAAACGCCTTCTTAGAGCTCACATTGAATAAAATATTTTTGTTTTTATTTAAAATATCCTGCCAAATAATGGACAGCGTCAGCATATCCAAAGTGTTTATTAGGGTATTTAATATAATAAGAATTTATACTAACACTAGTTTCTGCCCGTGACTTCGTCCGCGTGGAATAGTTACTTTAGGCAGACGCTAACACGCAGCGGAAACTGCCCAAAGGAAAGCCCAAAACTATTTTTAAATATTCTTTATTGCTTGATTTATCTCCTCTCATATTGGTCTTATATATAGCCTTCCTCGATAAATGGGCTATCTAAAACTAAAAGAATTTTTCAAATCGGTCCAGTAGTTCCTGAGATTAGCGCGTTCAAGCAAACAAACTCTTCACCTTTATAATATTATTAGTATAGATAATACAATATTTTAATGTTGTATTTATTATTTGAACGTGTCAGTCAGATTTTAAAATATCTCTTTCATTTCATAGCCTATTTCTTGAGGGAGATATGAAGTATCATGGCACAACCCTTAGGATCAGAACAAATAAAAAGAATGTAAGTCAGGAAACACGAGCGAGAAAGAAGAAATAGTGCGGGTGGGCCGTCTAGCGCGGCGAGGGTTTGTTAACCTGATGAGTATTTTGTACTACCGCGAAGGGCCAAACTGTGGATGCCTATGTCAACCAGGTCCCATGTTGTGCGACCTGGATGCATGGTCGACTCCCTTAACAAATATTGTTTCAAGCATATCGGAGGTCGCAGCAAAAACCAGAAGATATGTGCTTATCCTAACTAATATTACAAATACACATGTAAGTTTGTCTGTTTGTTTGTCATTGTCATGAAATTTTATGCATGTTATCACGGTTACAGAAGAAGTACTAATCCAGAAAAAAATATTGTTCCCAATGGATACCGTTGAGAGGTATTTTTGGCAGATAAATTTATAATTTTACGTCATGAAATGCTACGTAAGTATGAGCGCCGTATTGCGTCCTACACACAAGCGACGCGTCATCAGGTCATCATACGTTTAAATAATTAATTTAATAAATATGTATATAAGTATTGCTCCGAGTGCAAATAGATATGAAAACCAAACTAATGTTAATAATTTCAATAAACAAAGTGTGAAAATTATATATTGTAATTCACACTAATAAATTTGAAAATTCAAAAGAGAACAAACACATCTATTTCATTGCGTTGAGTTTTCACTTCTGTCGTCAGTCCTTATAACTGCTTCGACATTTTTTTATTATTTCAAAACTATAATAAATTAAAAACATGCATGTATAGGTGTTCCGTACTTTTGTTATCTGTAATAATCTATATGTTAGCACAAATCTTTTTGTTTTCATATTACTTTATATTTTAAAAGGAATGTATCTGTCCACTAGTTTTCGTGAACGCACCTTTAAAACGTTCGCAAGTGCTGCCCTCTAAGGCAACACAAGTTTACCTTTGAATCTAGCAAAAATACAAAACCGCTCTGAGTTATCTGCGCTAATAAACATTGCAAAACCGGTACAGATATCTAACAATCCGTTAAAAGAAACCAAGTGCCAGTGTAGACTTTGTGTCCTACTATTACAAAACCAGCGATCTAAGCCACGAACCAAGCCGGGGTACCCCGAAGAAGAGGATCTCCTAGTGCGGGTGAGTGGTGGATACAGTCCCCCTAAATTCATTTCCTAGACAATAGGTAAGGTTTTTGCTTAGTCCGCCTGGCTAACAACCACCCTGGAGTTGAAAATCTCTCGCCAAACACCTCTTGTTATGTTCCGGCAGCGGCAATTGAAAGCCAGTCCGCTATAAGTTTAGCGTGTTTACTACCTTAGACCACATTTTCATTTAACATCAAATGTTATTGTGGTCAAACGCTAGAACCTACATTTATATATAAATTTCTTCCGTACGTGTGTATGCCACTGAACTCCTCCTTTTTTTATTGACAGGGGAAATCCATTATGTATACCCACCCTCCCGGGGGAGAGAGTGTGTTATGTCCGACTCCCACGGACTAAAACCCCCCGATGTACCTCTACTGACTTGATGGGGCGACACGGGCTCGAGCTAGCTAGCAACCATGTCGCTCCGGGCAGCCGGCCCACCCTAATCCTGGGCCTCCCGTGCTAAAGAGAGACAGCCTGGTACATCCCGACTGTCTCCCAGACGGCCAAGCCAGTGGAGTGGAAAGACGGGCTCCCCAGCCCATCTCCCCTTGGTCCGGCTTAGCACTGAACTCCTCCTAAACGACTGGAGAAAATTTTATGATTTTTTAATGTATTCAGGTGGATCCAAGATGGTTTAGATTATTGGATCAGCAGGTAGGTGGCGCTGCGATTGACTTTTAGGATTATCAAGACAGGATAAGGTCCGCCGTGCCTGTTAGTAAAGTATAAAAAAGCGATTGAAACCGCTGCTCACAACAATCAAATTAAACAAATGTTTTCTTAATTTACGATTTAATCTGTGCAAAGAAAGTATAAATAGAACGATAATTAAATATCCAATAGATCATAATTCAAGCAAACGAAAGAAGAAAGTGTAAATAAAGTTAAATAAATATTTATTTCTATTTATTAATGTTTGCGTAAGTGACAATATATATTATTGTTGTGAAGCAAGGAAAAGAAATAGCACTTCCCGTTCTGTGTACGCACTACTCTGTAAAAACGCAGCGGTATAACGAAACTATATATTTGGTTAGTCAACCAAAAAATTGATAACTAGGCTATTAGACTTCTTCTATGACCCTTTTTTCTATTATATTTTATGTTTTTAACTTTATTTTTATTTTATATATATATATATATATATATTATAGGAGGCAAACGAACAGACGGATCACCTGATGGTAAATGATCACCGCCGTCCATAGACACTAGCAACACCAAGGGAATTGCAGGGAGGGAGGAGTGGGGGAATGGGGAGTGGGGAAGAGGAGATGGGCCTCTGGCGCTCTCACTGACCGAACGAAACGCAACATTGCAAGGCACTGTTATTTCACGTCGGTTTTCTGTGAGGGGGTGGTACTAGCCTGGGCGAGCCAGATGCTGAAACCAGTAGTAGCTTCAGCGTGGCTCTACCACCTCCGATCTAATATAATTTAGGATGATTAACGAAGATATGCTTTTACGTTTGTAAAACATGCTATTTTTTTAACGATTGCCTATTTCAGGTTGTTAGTAGAAATGATCAGTTTTATTTAACAAAATACAGGGTATGTCGTAAAGGCACGCGAGAAAAGTAAAATTTCTGTATTACAGGAAAATATTTTAATAAACAGTAAAAAGCCAACGTCACGCGATGCTCCCAAGCTTTTTTTTTTCTCGAGCTGACTACGCTATTAACCCGACAGGGTCTTTACAGCTTCACCGGACTACAGGTGCTCCCAAGCAGTCACCCATCCAGGTACTGACAGCGTGCTTTTTCCTCTCACAAAAAGCTTAAACAAAATTTCAAAGTCCTCCCAAAAGAAGTTAGTTATACATTTTGGATACGGGACTTATTCCAAGCCTTTAGAAATCAATTGTCCAACCTCTTCTTATATTTTAAGTCGCTTCTCATAGGTATCTGATAGATCCTCTAAACTACCATTAGAAAACGAAAATATTTTAGATTTTGGTTACAACGAATAAACTCAAAAAATTACTAACCCATTTTAAAATCCTTTCGCCTAGAGAAAGCTGCACTGTGAGCGAGTAACATGGACTGTATGTTATATTCAAAATCTACATTAACACGAGCGAAACCGCGAACAAAAGCTAGTATTTATAAAGTATATAAATTCCACTAATATAAGATTAAATATGAAATTTGCTGCTCTCATATAGATAAAAAGTAACAATATTTGTTCCTTCTTTTAAAATTAACCTTTGGAGTTTTCCAATTGTGCCCAAATACACAATCGTTAACAATTTCACACAATTATCAAAGTGTTATCAAAATTCCCCAGCCAATTTAAACGTAATTGCTCATTGTACCGGAATTTAGGGGACGTAATTAGGTGATTGGAAACCTCGTTTTGGGAATAACTGATCGGCAAATGGTTAAGCCAATCAAAGCGTCGCCAATGGACCGGAACCGTAGAACGCTTGGTAGGATTTGCTGCCGATTTATGGTACACTTTGAATTTTAACTTAATATAACTCAAATATTTGTTGTAATCCTTTGATCCTGAATTTTTTGTATAAAGTCCTCATGAGTCTGTATGAATCAACATACAAATTTCGCATCATTTGTAATGAGGATATAAATTGATCTGACCGTAATTGCATTAAGATAAGGGTTAAATTTTCTCGCACCTTTACAATCAACGCATTACCGATAAATCCATTTAAATGAACTAAAATAAAAATTAAATACAACACGAATAATTCTTACTAATATTACAAAGACGAGTGTGAGTTTGTTGGTTAATTTGTTGCGCTTTCAACCGATTTTCATGAAATTTTGCATATACGTCATACAGAAAAGGATATGGGGTGGCTTATAACTAGAAAAGTTTATTATTTCCGAGGAATAGAGTAATTATACAACAACGCGAGCAAAAGCTACTTTGTATGTAAATTTTTGTACCATAAAATACTACATATGGCAACGACCAGATTTAATGCAACATAAAATGCATGAAAAATATAAAACATTAAATAATGAAAAATAAGTATTTTCGCTTGGTTTAATTTGTTATATGCAAGTGTATATAATCCAGTCTATAGTTATAAGTAATACTTAATTATTATTCTTTATGGCGTTCAAATCTTTGTCGAATTAACTAAGTGTTTTACCTATGAACAAAACCAACATAAAGTTGCTTTATCCAAATTACGCCGTAGTATTACAATTACAGGAGTTAAAATTAAAGAGTAAAGTGTGTAAAGACTGTTTAATCTATGTGTCTTTATCTTTGTACAGTACCTAATATTTGATTTGGCACGTCAGAGAGCAGAGTATGACGTGAGACAAATCGGCTTGCTTCCATTTATATAAAGCGCACTCTCTATCGGACAGCGCAACGACTTCAATAGTGTAGTCCGGTGAAACTGTTAAGACCTTGCTAGGTCAATAGCGTAGTTAGTTCGAAAAAAAAGACTGCAATAGACAAAGATAACACTTTACGAAAACAAACTTAGTAGACCTTTTTTGCCTTCTCCCCGACGTGCCACATCAAAAGTCGGATACTGTAATACACTTTTGGTAAGGAATCTAGATTGTAAACTTGTTAAGTGTTAGGACCCACCTCCGGTGCCGCTGTATCACATTTCAAGATACGAGACTACAACACGACTGGAACATTGATATTAGCGCCACCATATTATAAATATACATTGAAACTAGCGCCACCATATTAAAGATACATAAATAAGAATTATTATTATTATATAGACTTTAATAAGACGTAAATAAGAATATCATTATATGGAATTTAATCATTAGTTTGATCATTATGAATAATAGTATATTCTTTGACTTCATAGTTCGGCCATGAAAGGCAAGATGTCGCTGATCTACACGTCGAAACAGATTAGTAAACACATTAGAGATACATAAATAAGGATAATTATATAAAATTGTTGTATAGCTTAAATAACATTAATTTGTTCATACTTTATTATTTTTGTGTTAATTAAATTATGTGTAATATGTGTAATAATAATCGCTTTGACTTACATAGATCGGCCTTTAAAAGGCAAGATGTCTGTGATATCTACGCATTTATTATATACGAAGTATTTCTGCACAAATAAATAGTGACAGTATCTACGGAGTGTTTATTGCATTCCTGACTGCATTGACTCTATACGTGATTAATTTAATATAAGCTTTATTCAATACCAATGCGACCGGCAGCAGCTTTTTTATTGTCCAGTGCGTTCCGCGTTCATACCACGACGTTCTGTACAAACACCATCTATCAGGGCATATGACGTGACAATCGAAAACGGATTGCGTAAGAATTGGATTTTTATTACTATTTTTTTTTTCATCAATCTCGGAGACTACACAGACCGTTTTGATTTTTGACAACGAAATTATTATACGAGAGTTTTGACGGTCTTGGAATGCAATGTAGTGGATTTTATATTTTATTCATAATCTTGTGTTATTTAACTCTATATTTTGTAATATTGGTGGAGTTTTATGTAATATAGTTTGGTTATAGTGCACAAGGGAAGTGGATGGGAAATAATACCACTGAGCATAGATCCTGACTTGCTACAAAAACTCCCTGGAAAGTTTTACTGGAAGATTGGTAGCCTAAAATAAAATAGATTATAACTATATATACTACTAACAGGTATTGGTATTTTTAACCATAGTATCGTATGGTTATAAACCCGTTGATAAAATCAATATTATATCCAATATTCACAAATTTTCGATAAATAATTTATACAAGAGATTTTGCAGGTCGGCATGATAGCGATGACTACCATTGCTATTTAACACTGACAGTCGCTGTTATTTATGTACAGTACTTTCCATCAGGTGCAAAGCAGCCATTTTGCTGAACCAGTTAAAAAAAGAGAGATAAAATCACAAGCAGATGATTTACTTAATCGTATTAGTACGCTCGTGCGATACAGCTGCGAGCATTTTTCACTTCTTGTTTTTTTTTTCATTTCTTTCCAATTATTTTAATAAAATATAACTTTATACTGATCTTCGTTGTTCAAGCAATCCGAACACTTAAAAATCATGTCTACCCTTAGTTTTTAGCGCCATCGCGTGGAAAAATGTTGTATTACTTTGCATGCTACCAATATGTCATCTATACGGTGGTAAATTATCAATCGATGTATTAATTAAATATAAAAATGTTGATATAATATTACACTTAAAAAAACTAGGTACCCACTATGTCCATTTCTACAGATTCATGTAATGTAGTTGTTTTCAATTGCTGATATAAACTTTTTAGATTATGAGTTAGCGCCACCTAGTGATGCAATGATATTGTTAGCTTTTCTCGGCTTTTGTATTGCTAAAAAACTAATAATTATTGAAGTCAAGTCGTAAGAAAACTGAATTAATTATAGTGAACATATTAAGGCAGATAGGAGCTGAGTTTTTATTGAATTATTTCATGCCATTTTCGTCAAGTACCTACTTCTTTGCCTGATACTTAAGTTACCTACGATAGTCTTTGAAAATAATGAGTTATATTACACACGTACACCAATCGTGATATTTGTGTACTACAATAATTTTTGGTTGAGACAAATAAGACGCAATCACTCAAGATTTACCGAACAGTTGAGAACCAAATACGACTGTCAATGTAAATAATGGGAAATTCTGTTTTTTTTTCTCAAACTGACTACGCTATTGACCAAGCAAGGTCTTAACAGCTTCACCGGACTACTAAGGCGAGCACTTAAGGCACTCGGCCGATCTTACTTTGACAACTAGCTCAAGGGTGCGCGGCACACCTCGGCTTTGGCTGTTGCCTGATACATGCAATTCGCGACCTATCTGACCTAATCTAAGCTAAGCTAACTATTCATACATATATGAGTTGTTGAAACATATATGTGTACCAAGCATCATACCTCAACAACCCTTATATATATTTCGTATCGGATAATATTCTAAACTATTTCAGTTTGATAAGGGGAAAAAATAAAACCCTTCCACCTGCATGTGTAAGGGTGTATGCGTGCACGTGTGTGGAGGGGATATTCTGAAAACTAGCTGCCAAAGCGTTTACAAATCTACAGAACCGGAGTAATATCTGTAAATTCTTCTATAAATCTTCTGCAAACAGTAAATTGATAGATAGAATGCTACGCCCGGTTAAAGGCTGTATGTATTCGAACACATATGCAGGGTTATATAGTGCCTAAATCCAAATGAATCGTTACCTCTTTGCAAAGTGATTTTCTTTTGTTTTACTGTTTTCTAGTACAACCAGTGCATATATAAATGCCAACAGACCTGCAGGCCGACATGATAGTGACGACTAGGGATACATTTTTCTTGAAGATCACTGTTGTTTTTAGACTAGACTGTAGTTTTTCTATCAGGTACAGTGCTTGTATTTTTTATTTATCTTTATTCTCGCTAAGACCAAACCAGTTTTTTTAGGAGATAATGTTAGGTTGTATAACAAAGGCCCAAAACACATTACTGATTTGTCGGATAGTGAGTTCAACAACCATGTCCAAAGGGTTTTAATGTCTAAAGGCCACTTACAGGGTGGATCAAAATGTGAACGATGGTGACGTCTGAAAATGTCGCCCCTCTCTGTGCATTCACTAAAAACGAATGTAACTATTTATTTGGTAAAAATATATAACAAGAAGAAATAAACCAGAACGAGTTTCTTGCCGGTTCTTCTCGATGACTAGGTTGTTTTCCAAACTGGTGTAAGCCTTGACGTTCATAAGCACCTTCTCAGGCCCTAAATTGAATAGAGAAAATCTCTCCATGTTATATATTTTTACAAAACATAAATAGTTACATTCGTTATTAGTGGATGCACAGAGAGGAGCGTCATTTCCAAACGTCACAATCGTTCACATATTGATCCACTCTATAATAGCCTTTAGATATTAAAACCCGCTTGACATGGTTTTTAAACTCACTACCCGGCAAATCGGTAATGTGTTTTGGGACTTTGTTATAAAACCTAATACTATTACCTAAAAAACTGTTTTTATACTTAGTGAGCCTGAAGCGTGGAATTACTAATTTGTTGTTGTTTCTAGTATTTAAATTATGCTAGTCATTTACTAGACCCACTTTTACTAGATCAATAAATCAACAAACACCACTAGCTGTGTTCCGGCAACACCACCTGAAAGCCATACTCAAGATCTCTTGTGTTGTCGTATTAAACCAGAAGTCATTATGTGAACTAACTGAACTCATATAATATAAAAATATATTAGCTATATAAAGAGGTAGGTAATAGACATGAGAAATGGCGCAAACAAACAGAATGTTTGCACTGTGAGATTATGTATATAGTGCACTTGTTTGTGCAGCGACAGAGCGTTCCCTAGTGTGTACACAGAATCTTCATGAAGGACAACGATTTAAAGATTCTAGATACGTTATCTATTAAAACGACTTCGCGTTACTATTTTCTATAAACGTTATAAATGAGAAGGTTTCTGATATTACATGTTTGATAGGTAGTCCGGTAAAGCTGTTAATACCTTGCTAGATCAAAAGCGTAGTAAGTTCGAAAAAAAAAAGGTTGATTGTTTCTATTCCATGCAAAAATTACTGAACGGTTAGAGCCACGCTGAAGCTATTACTGATTTTGATTAAAACGTTTACTTGTAATACAAAAGTTTTACTTCTATCGCATGTCTTTACGACATATCCAGTTTCTTTATAAACAGTTCCTTAATCTCAGTATCACGAAATACTTTATAAATATACAAATAACGAATTTAAAGTCAATCTAACTGATTATAAACATTTTATGAGATATTAACACTTCCAGTTCTGGGGGTAAATTTCGTTCCCGCACACCAAACTAGGCCCCCCTCGGCAGCGGCCCAAGCCAAGGTCCGGTCCCTCGGCGTGGAGCTGTTGAGTACGCTGCTCGCGCGATACAGTGTGGCGGCTCTACAAGGTTGATTAGCTTGTTCGATTCCTTGCTGCCCCCACAAAACGGTCTGTCGGTACACCGTGGGGTTTTAGTCTGTGCGAGTTGGACATAACCCACCCTCTCCCCCGGGGGGGTGGCGTATCCATAAGGGATTTAGGGAAAAAAAAAGATAGGTCGCGAATTGCATGAATCAGGCAACAACCCAAGCCGAGGTGTACCACGCACCCTTGAGCTAGTTGTCTAAATAAAATCGGCTGAGTGCCTTAAGCGCTCGCCTTTGCAGTCCGGCGAAGCTGTTAAGACCTTGCTAGGTCAATAGCGTAGTTAATTCGAAAAAAAAACACTTCCAGTACAAAAGCTCTAATTCCATGTTTTATACTGCGTTGTTACTTATGCTCAATAATTAACATTTTGAATACGAATTTAACTTCAAATAGCTGTCTAAAATAAAAGCTGTATCAAAGTATATCTTGAAATATATATTTATTTAAAATACACCTGTACGTATAAATAAAAGATTGACCGGTTTTTACTCACGGGCGATTCTGAACGATTATACTGGGACCCGATAGGTGGCGCTCTTAATGAAATTTTCTTTCTTTTTTTTATATTAGTTCGGTAAAATGACTGCACTGTGCCTGGTGGTAAGCACAGTACAATCCAAAAACAATGGCGACCATCGAGTGACACACTATCCATCGCCGGTTGTCATGGCGCCTGCAAAAGCTGGATATGCTCAGGCTAATCCCGAAACGCGACCTACAAAAAGGAATCAGTATGACGGGCTTTCTCGCCCATGGTGGTTGCGACCCAGTCAGGCTGTAAAACCCTACCACCCCGCTTTCGCCAATGCCTCATTCATATTTTCATTTTTCCAAAAAAATTTTTTCTCTTTTTCCGATATCTCACATTTCTAGTCGCTTTCTCAGCGCTCTACTCCGAAAACAGTTGATTATACAGAAAAATGCGATACACATTTTTTGTAGATAATTTGTCTAGAAACAATTTTTATAATTACCTGTTCCGTACTTTTGTTATCTGTAGTAATTTATATGTTAGCTCAAATCTTTTATTTTCATATTACTTTATCTTTTAAAAGGAATGTATCTGTCCACTAGTTTTCGTGAACGCACCTTTAAAAACGTTCGCAAGTGCTGCCCTCTAAGACAAAACAGTTTACCTTTGAATCTAGCAACATACAAAACCGCTCTGAGTTATCTGCGCTAATAAACATTGCAAACCCGGTACAGATATCTAACAAACTATTAAAAGAAACCAAGTGCCAGTGTAGACTTTGGGTCCTACTATTAACAAACCAGCGATCTAAGCCACAAACCAAGCCGGGGTACCCCGAAGAAGAGGATCTCCTAGTGCGGGTGAGTGGTGGATACAGTCCTCCTAAATTCATTTCCTATACATTTGTTGGTCCTTCGCTCCAAATTATCTTAAATTATCAAGGATTTTAGGGTTTGTGCTGGCATATTATTTCTTTATAACTACAATTTTCAGTATCAAATTGGCATAATCTACCTACCGGTTATCAACAAAATTTCCCTATTACCTAGGCTTAGCGTATTTGTTTTTCGACAATACCACTGCGTACTGTTTTTTCGAACCGTACTAATTCATTTGCTAATGAATTAATAGGTAAAGGTCGCAAATTTATATCAATTGCAAGTTTATTTTATCTTGTAGGTAAACGCATCTTTTATTTTTTTCTAATTACATTG
>MU158738.1:1252189-1273163 GCA_015888305.1 Antheraea pernyi | reverse complement strand
AGCTATTTTAAGGTCGGCAGCAAAACACGATTGTATATTTAATGATGTCTATTGTTTTCATGCCTTGTTCTTTTATTTTCATATTACTTTTAAAATAAGCTATTTATTTAATGATGTCTATTGTTTTCATGCCTTGTACGACGGCTGGAATTATGTTAGCACAAATCTTTTATCCAGTTTACCTTTGAATCTAGCAACATACAAAACCGCTCTGAGTTATCTGCGCTAATAAACATTGCAAACCCGGTACAGATATCTAACAAACTATTAAAAGAAACCAAGTGCCAGTGTAGACTTTGGGTCCTACTATTAACAAACCAGCGATCTAAGCCACAAACCAAGCCGGGGTACCCCGAAGAAGAGGATCTCCTAGTGCGGGTGAGTGGTGTATACAGTCCTCCTAAATTCATTTCCTATACATTACCTCTATTGACCTCCGAGCAATAAATAGGTCGTGAGATATTTGCGATAAACTGATTTTCGTGACCTTTTGACCTTTATAACTTTTTCAGATATCGATATCGATTTTGCACATCTTTATTACAACACAAAACACAAAAATCCAGCTCACTAGGAATTTTTCTGCAAGTAAAACCTACATTGACTATACAATGACGTGAGTGAAGCGGCAAGCTAAAACCTATTACTTTATATGTCAATATTTTTTCCTACCTCGGTCTACAATTTTCACATAAATTCTTCTGCTTTCTCAGTCCTCATATATATAATCAGATTAATCCTATTCTTCCAATTTATGATTTAACTAAAAAAAAGCAAAACGCATTTTTTATAATTTATTACCATTGACATATAAAAACCGAAGACACAGAATCTCGAATAAAAGTAGCGCTCAAAACCGTCCCGCAAACACTCCCCAATATACATACGTGGATATAGTTATGCGATAAACTTATGATTTTGCAAATTCAAGCTTACCTGAATCATTTAAAGTTGTTTTACAAGGACGCAAACAACGCGATACTATTCCAAAATTATTCACTCATATTTGTGTGCCGGCTGTGAGGCGTTAAGTGTGCATCTTCGGTTTTTGTATATCACTAACACTTTCATACGATAATATCAAAAATGTATTATATATAGTTCCATAAGAACTTTGAATTTAAACGTGAGGTAAAATAAAATTATTCAGCCGTGATTCCTTTTTGTAACAAGCCATTCGTCAGTTTTTATTTGGTTTCCTATGATAAATAAAACGAACATTCTTTTGTTTGTACACTGTAACACTGTAAATCTGGGGCAAATAAGACCACCGGGATATAGTGAAATAGTTTAATAAGTTTATTAGCTATACTAAATTAAGATACAAAGAAAATAAGTAAATATGATAATCTCCAAGGAGTGGGAAAACCAAGGCTATAGCTTGGTAAGGAAGAAAATATAGAAAAGGGGTCCACAAGACTTAAACTAGAAGAGTAGAGGTAGCTTAGCTGCAGGTATTTTCAGCCGCGAACACAGGACTCCGTGGAGAACCACGAATGCACCAACGGATGAAAGTTTAGCGACCGCCCAGACTGGCAGGTCAGCAGAGCACCGCAATACTCGCTGGAGTCGGCCGGCGGTCCAACTCGGCGGGCTCAACTACTCTACAAGAGAGTTTGATCTGGACTACGCATTAGTGCTAGGCAGCAAGGCCCAGTATATAAAAACAAAAAACCCCAAACACCTGAAAACGATATCAAATTTGACGTTTCATTTATGTATTTATGTCGGTTAAAATTCAACAAGGGGGACAGGACGTCTGAGTTCCGTATTAAAAAGGGTCATCCAGTAACTGACAATTATCTTAGCTTATAGAAATTCATTGGCAATTGACATGTCAAGGTTATTTAAGTAGTTCAAATTGTGAGCTTATGATCACACGATAGCAGTGAAAGCTTTCGATTTTCTATTTTAATAATATGATATTACTACCTGATATTCACCCACTACGTTACGCATTAAATAAATTTATTATATATAAAAAAATCAATAGAATCCAAATGATAAACCAGATCGAGTTTCTTGCCGGTTCTTCTCGATTACTGGATTGTTTTCCTAACCGGTGGTAGTTTTGCCGTTCACGAGTACGTCTAAATTGAATAACGTATTATTGATTTTGTTTTCGCTACAACATAGGGTGGTTGCTTCAATCAACAATAACTAGATAAAGGGTTACGTACAAAATCGATGCTAAAAACTAACCACGTAAATATATACTTATGTGTAACTATTCGTTCACTAAGAAAGGGAGAAAAAAAGTTTTAAGTTCAACCTAATTACAAACATAACACCTAGTAATAAAGTCACAAATATTCAAAATATTATCTAATACTTACGATAAAACGAGCAAAGCAATAAATTACTCCCCTCACAAATGAAAAGACAACATAAACAACATTTAGTGTGAATTCAACCTTAACACGCAATGAATATAGTACTTTTTCCCGTTATTGTTCCTGTTTGTGCGTGGTTGAAGAGCCTTGGCCAAACGTTTGTACCACAGGTATAAAATCGGTAATTTTGTTCAAATTTGATATTATTTGTTAGTTTAAAGCTTAAAATATAACTTACTCAACATGTATTTAGCGAAAGTAAGATACTCCAGCCGTTAAATTGCTTTTTCGGGTATTATTTTTGCATCTTTTGAATACACTGCGGCATGTGAAACGTGCTTACATTGGCTGTGTTTCAAACAAACTAAACAAAATAAAAGCTCACATTTCAAGTGCGCTGTTATTTACCGAGACGTATTTTTCGCGCCAACCCGATATCTAGTTATTGTTGATCGAAGGGTGGTTGCTATGGTGGCTATTGAGCAGTTTTTGGTACTTAAATGCAGTACTTACTTTAAGATCTCTTCTTGTTCGTATGGAGGTTAGATATACATACATTACAAACAGCATAATTCTTCGGAGTCTTATAAAACTGTCTTAATACTTCAAAGTCTTTAAGCTGCGAGAAATAAAACTTTATTTAAATACATTAAACATACACAATCAAGGCGACACACCTGCACGCAATAAAACGCCGTTTTCAATATCCCCGGGTACGGATATAAAAATACGCGTAAACAATACGCGGTCATAAAATGAGCGTTTTAATGACACCAGTATAACATCATTTATGGGCTATATTGATTTTATTATACGGTACGTGTGTTAAAATTATAATAACGTTTTATCTTCACGCATTTAATTTTATGTTACAGGCGAAAATAATTAGTAGATATTGTATATATCGAGGCGAAGTTTATAAAAGTATGGCGTCATCCTATCTAGACGATACAGTAATCCACTACTGTAAATAATTACGAAGATTTTTTTTTTTTTTTATGTCATAGGTGGCAAACGAACAGGTGGGTCACCTGCTGTTAAGTGATCACCACCGTCCATGGACACCAACAACACCAGAGGAGTCGCAAGTGCGTTGCCATCTTTTGTAGGGAAGGGTTGAGGGAGGGAAAGGGAGAGGAGAGAGGAAGGGAGGTGGGTCTCCGGCGCTCTCACTGACCGAACGAAACGCAACAATGCAAGCACTGTTACTTCACGTCGGTTTTCTATGAGAGGGTGGTACTACCCCGGGCGAGCCGACCCATTCATGCTGGAACCAATAATAGTTTCAGCGTGGCTCTACCACCATTAGAATAGATGTATAGAGATGTGAACGGTCCGACAACCCGCGCTGGAATGACCCTCGCTTCTTGTTCGCTACGCTTTTTATAGTCTTACTTCGTATAAGAGGGTAGAGCGTAATATTTATCTCGATTAAAGTTTCTATGTACCTGATGTACTAATTTCCACATACTACATTCATATATTAGGTCTTTACCTATGAAATTGCCGTTTTGTATAAAAAAAATTAAACAAATTTTTTTCATATATTTTTTATTTGTATTAATCGAAGTAATCACCCATGCAATCAATGCATCTTTGCCAACGCACTGGCAGTTTATCGATGCCCTTCTTAAAGAAATCAGCTGGACGGGAGGCAACAAATTTTTCAAAGGCATTTTGTACTACCTCTCGGGTATTGAATTTGTAAGCCTTTTGGGCTTACGCGTGAAAACAATTAGCGGTAACAGAATCAATGGCACAGGTATCGCGTCGCACTCGGTTCGATGGGCACTGGCCGACCGCGGACCGACGGCTGCCTCGCTGCCTCCCTGCCTCGTGCGCGCTCCTCCTCCCTCCGGTATATTGAGACGCGCGCGCGCGCAGTGTACGCTGCACGCTACAAATTTTTTTCCCGCCAAGGAGTTATCCAAATACTGGAAAAAGTAGTAGTCTGTAGGCGCAAGGTCTGGTGAGTAGGGCGGATGATGGAGAACTTCCAACCCCAGTTCTTGCTGTGCAGTATTAGGTCGCGAGTTGTCGTGCAGGAGCAGTGGAGACGAGCGATTGACCAATGCTGGTTGGAGATATGCCAGCTTCTCCATCATTGTGTTCAGATCTTCACAGTACACATCTGCAGTAATGCTCACCCTATTTGGTAAGAAGCTGTGATGACTCACACCGGCGCTAGACCACCAAACAGTGACCATCACTTTTCTAGGGGTGAGTTTTCGTTTAGGGCATTGTTTCGGTGCTGAACCAGGATCCAACCAACTTGCTGAGCGCTTGCGGTTATCAAAAAGAATCCATTTTTCATCGCAGGTAACAATGCGGTTAAAAATTCCTTCATTTGTGTGTCTGTTGAGCAGTGCAAGGCACGCCTCGACGCGTACTTGGCGCTGGCGATCATTGAATTCGTGGGGTACCCATTTGTCAAGCTTTTTTGCCTTGCCAATTTGACGCAAATGGACCAATATTGTTTTGACGCTAACGTCGAAAGTTGCTGCTATTTCAGCCGTAGATTGTCTATCATCAGCTTCCACAATCACCTTTATTTCGTCATTGTCGACCAAAGTCTTCGAACGACCGCGAGGTTCATTTTTCCGGGCGAAATTCCCAGAACGGAAGCGAGCAAACCAATAACAGGAGGTGCGTTGGTTAGTAGTGCTAGCTCCGTAAACGTCGTTGATGTTGCGTGCCGCTTGTGCCGCGTTGCTGCCACTCATATTCCATAATTACTCGAATTTTTAACGTTTCCATGATGACAAAAAAGACTGAAATGCGATGAAAATGTACCACTAATCAATAAACAAATGACTACTTTTGGAATTCCATGTTTTTAAAATAAAATCAATTTGAAATTAGAGTTCTTAGCCAAACAAAAATTATTTTGATTTGAAATGGCCAGTACTGCAGAACGGCTATTTCGTAGGTAAAGATCCATTATATACTATTAATTCTGATGTAAATATCTTTATCTCTTAACTTCTTGGTAACCGTATATAGAATGTGTACTCATACATCTAACCAAAGCTGTGTTTAAGTTAATGATTCGTATATCTATGTATTGTTACATTGAATAAATATTTAGATACGAATATTTTTTTTTCAAACTAATTAACGATATCCGTCTGATGGGACTTCACAGCTTCACTATATAGTGGTACACAATAAAGCCGTAAAATACAGGATGAAAGTTTTTATAATACAGGTAAAGAAATCATATTAGCCAAAGACAATGCCAACGAATGAATATAACTTATCCTTTTTTTCTGAATTATTCCCGAGGGATAGATCAAATATATATTTACACCAGCAAAGCCACGAGTAAAATCTAACACACCTATAAAAATGCATGGTAGTATGTATATGTCAAATAAACTTAAACACCGAGGGACACATTATCCATCGCCGGTCGCCGTTGTCATGCTGGCCTGCGAAAAACTGGATATGCACAGGCTGATCCCGAAACGCGACCCGCAGAAGCGAATCACGTTGACGGGCTTTTTCGCCATATACATGGTGGCTGCAACCCAGTCAGGCTATAAAACCCTACCACCCCGCTTTCGCCATTGCCTCGTTCGTTATTCAGCAGGGTGTACCACGTACAGGTGGGGTTGGCTTGGGTGTCTCAAGTCTTAGATGTTATTCGACACCCCTTACACCCCACATCGTACTATAACTTACCGCTACGTAACGCAGCGGTATATCAACTTCTATACTGTTCAATTGTTTGTCATTATAAAAATTGGCTTACGTGAATATTTGAATATATATAATATTCACTCAATATCCATTTTGTTATAACTTAACAAACAATAACAAAAGCGTGCAGACCCGTGGGCACAGCTAATATTGTACATAATCTGGTAAAAAGCGTTCCCTAAAAACAACAATACAAATCGTTTGCGCAAGTTCCATTCAAAAAGTTTTGTTTGTTTACGAAAACAAGATGGCTCGTCGTCGCGCTAAGGGCGGGAAGCAAAATAAAGCAATCAGTTATCCGTTTAGTTTGTTTTTGATAAAAACGTTGACTTTGCAATCTACAGACTTGGAATTAAATATAACGCGGTACGCAACACGACGCACTTTTTAGATATAATTTTTATTCAACTTTTATTTATACTTTATTATCAACTTATATATAAAAAGGAATATGTATAATATACAATGTAATAAAAAAAAATTATAGTCGGCTACGGAACATATTAAACCTAACAGATTTTTCATACAGACGCATCCTATGTAACATTATATGTACATAGTACATCACTGCCAGACGGTGCTAAGCTATGCTCTATAATTATTCATCTATATATTATAATTTATATCACAAGGGTTATTGAGGCTTGCTAGTTTTGTATATGGACACAAAAGATCTTAGTAATACTTCCGAGGTGTATCCTAACAACTTCAGTTACACTTATGAACTATTATCCGGTGTCATTTTAGCTTATAAATAAACGTTAGCTTAATTGTTCTTAATCCCTAGTAAATAAGGAAGTGAATATCAAGTGATAATATATTACATTTTCTTATCCCTTTTGTAAAAAAACACCTCAAACTCATGACTTGACATTTTTTATAGTAATATATTTCATAATCTAGATTTGTTATCTAAAATTATATTTATAGAAAAATCTTATATAATATCGACCATTATGTCTCGGGGACGCGGGTGATGTATTTATAAAATCCAAGCATTTCATTTAAAAAAAATCATACTACTGTATGATGTATAAATTTTGGTAATTTTATTTATTATTATTTATATGTTACTGGGATACTGGTTTATCTTTACTTAAACCCACTGAGAGTTTTCCTAATTTTAAGCTGGTTTAGTTTAATTTTATGAATATTGCCTAACCCTTATATACAAAGACGTAATGATATGCAGATTAGACTCAGTTAAGTCGAGAATTGTATAAATTAGGCAACAGCCCAAGCCGCGATGTGCCGTGCACCCTTGAGCTAGTTGACAAAATTATATCAGCTGAGTGCCTTAAGCGCTCGCCTTAGTAGTCTGGTGGAGCGGTTGTCTTACCAGGCCAATAGCATAGTCAATTCGAAAAAAATATGTAGATTAGATAAAATTCTGAAAAGTCCTGTCTGTAGAAGTCTTGTCTTAATCGATTCAGCCATTTCGGGGTTAGCTCTGATAAGCAGCACACACTTCAGTTTTTAATACTTGTACATATTTATCTCATTTTAACTTTTACTAGCGCGATCGCTCGCATTATTGTAAATTTAAAAATTAACCCAACCCATATTACTGATAATGATACTATTATTAAAGTAAAAAAAACGATTAAGTACTTTACAGAAAATCCGAAAAAGTAAATACTAATTATTTCTGACGTAATCACCACCAAGAACCCCCATCCCCTATGTTATCAAAAATCCCCCCCCCTCATCTTTAGTGCTTACGTAATACTTGAATGACCGCATAGTATTATAGATGGAGGCCTACCTTATGAGACCAGGGGATCCTAATTTCCTGTGCCGTGTCACCCGGTGCCATTTTTTTAGACGGGTGAAGAAATTTACATTTTAATGTTATTTCGGAGTGACTGTCGGAAACTCTTGCCGTGTTTTACTTTGGACCTTCTCCCGCGTTTCATTAACGACGTCCACCTATCAGTACGCTAGTTTCTACGGGAAGTGGCAGAGAAATATAATTTAACGTGGTGGTGATGTGTCGCTTTTTATCGGGATTACGAATTTTATACATATTTATATATTTAATCGTATGGCTAAATATTTTATATGTCGCTGCGAGGTTGAATTAACATGGAACGGTGCAGTGGGCAAAAATGTGTTACTCTTTAGCACAACCCGGAGAATACGTGCAGTGGAATGAGAGGTACAATTCCTACGGACGCGAGTAACATTAGCCCCAGTAATATACATATATCTGCCATCTTCGAGTTCCCTATATTCCTATATACCTATGCCTTAACCTGGGCTATATTATAATCATATTTCATCTAAAAGACGTTAATTACTCCATATGTCACCCTCAAAGATCGCCACATTTACCAATGCAAGTAGTTGCTTCCAGAAAGTTCCCACACCCATATTCGAAGACCTTACCTCGAATTTTCCTCCACTCCACTCAACCGCATTCAAGGAAATCGGAATTCTTAGTTGCAACAAAATCTCCTCCACTTGACGTTCCTCGAAATTTTTCCTCATCTGAGGTAGGGAAGCAACTGTCAAACTCAAAGTACGTTGGGACCTACCTTAAGGAATATTCGAGAAAGATTTACGACATTGTTTACTGTATTCACACGTCCACGATTGGAAATAAAGGTTGATTATAATATTGTGATATTTTTTACGGGTGGATTTCTAATTATTTTTTAATTATGTGTACGATAGTCCATGCGATTATCCTGAATGGAGGTGTTTACGAAATGCAAAAAACCCTATTGAATGTACGACTATGTAGGATTCCAAAGAAGCTATCGTCTTAGGAAAGAAACTGTCTTGAATATATTGTTGCCGCTTGTATCAACAGCAGAATTAAAAACAGTAAAAGAGATCTACTCATTTCATCTTTAATTCAGTTGTTAATCTCGTAGAGATTTATGCAATCGGAAATGATGAAGTAAGTAAAACCATGTCTATATGCAAATCTTTAGAAAAATATGTTGTATATATGTGTATTTCTTTGTTTCAAAAACAATTATACATCGTTTGCTTTTACTTTACAGATTATATTGGAGATTTATATCAAATTAGTCAATCTGTAACATCAGAATTAGTGGCTAAAATGTTGGAGCTCTGTGCAGTCCTCCACATCTCTTTATTAACCAATGAATATTATTACTGAGCCTATCAGATACCTGCAAGAGGTACCAGTGCCAAATGTAAATGACATTGAACGAGGTAGCCTAGTGAGAGCTGCATATATTAAAAGATTTGAAGAATTTTGAACATTGATTGTGATACTTTTATTTAAATCAAAATGACACATTCATGCTTTAATATTTTGTGATAATAAGATATTAATATAAGTTTATTATTTTTTAATAATATTATATTATATAATAAAAGTTAAATATAATCCATCCCAGTTATATGTACTTCACCTTACCCCAATGGATGATATCAATTAATGCTTTGTATATCATAACAAGACCATTACTACTATAGGAGTGTTTTATTTTGAGAGTAAACTAATGGTTCTTTTAATGGGGGAAGGTATCTATAGGGAATTACGATTGTAGAAAAATAGTTTAATAGTAAATGAAATTGATTTCATAGATATAGTAAGGTGCAAAATATCACACACATAACAACATAAATAGAAAATTTATCATTTCTATATATATTATATTTTAATTTATTTATTGAATAATAAAACAAATGAATGAATTTATTAGACTGTGCAGCTCTTCTTCCCTTTCTTGTACGCATGCATAGTTAATCATCTTTATTTGGAACTCTTGATTCTTTAGACCTAATATTTTTAGCAATACCTAGGAGGATTAACAAATAAATTAGTTCAAATTAATGTTTATATCTAAGTACTTTTGAGGGAATGAAATATTAAAGTTTAGAGTTATAAAAATGGAAAATTTTCTGCACACATTAAACATAAAAAACATTATATTTATTTTTAATCACAACAATGTAGCTTATTTCACAAACACTAAACACAAGCACTAAAATTCTTGACCCGGTTATATATGTCTTAGATGTGTAAAACTACTCTTGCTATATCTAAGATAGCAACCAAGATAATGTACAATTCAAAATATAACATTTTAATATGGCTCATATTCTATTAGATTGCATTTCATCATATACTTCTATATATTGCACTACTATCTAATCCTGAGGTAAGGAAAACAAGCTTTATGTTAGGGTATGCTCTATAATTAAGGATATGATATCATTATCTGATGGAAATTCAAGTGAAACTGTTTAAATGTAAAGTATCTCTAAAAACAAAGTATGAAAACTACTTTTACCAATTTAATTAATTTCATTTACTTCCAGTAAATCATGTAATAAATATAGTATTAGATATTTACCTTGGGAAGTATCTTCTGGTAAATTGTCACTATCAATTACATACTTTATTTCTGTCTGTTGGTTTTAATAAAGCCTCATCCATCAGCATAGGATCTTCTTTTCTTTGATACCGGCACATAATGACATTGAATTTAACTTTTATTTACTTATTGTAAACAACTTTTCCGGCTCACTCAAATATTTTGTCTCCCAGATATATTTTATAATAGAGATAAGTATTAACATATAAACAGATTTTCAATTTGTCACAACACCACAACAAACATCAAACGTAAACAAAAGGACGCAGGCGACGTAACGCAGATAAAAAAAGAACAGATAATTACAAGTTTCAAGTGACCATAGACGAAAAGATAAAAAAATACGCTGTAATCTGTGATGACGTATACAATGACGTTGTACCTCGACTCGACCTCACTGGAGGATTCTCAAGATTACCTTAAAACCAAGTCGAGTCGTATTAAGAATACCGATTTCGAGGATTCCTTGAGGTATTCTTTGAGGTTACCTCAGTTGTGTCGAGGTTGAGGAAGGTTTGAGGAAACGTCTTAGAATATGGATGTAAGTCTTTAATTATTCGGGAGGCCCCATATTATTCTACGAGCTACTATTTCTGGTGACTATCTGGATGATATCGGTTTTTCTGTGTATTAAATCACTATTTATTACACAGAGCTAATCGGAAGAAAATAATAAATGATTCAGACGACTATAATAATTTTATTAACACCATCAGTTGTCTGTTCTCACGTAATAAAAGAAATAAGCTTACACATTATCATAACTTTCTTCAATGCGCACTAACAACTCTGAATAGTCATAATAAATATAAAATAACAAGGCATATCCGAAAATAACTGTTTGGAACTAGAGATGTCCGTTTTGATTGGATCGCCCTTTTGGTAGACCGATAGCGGATTCTTTAGTGTGCTCGCGTACTCATGAGCGAAGCGATTTGCGATATCTCGTAGGAGATTACAGAGACACGTTTTTACTTCTATCAATGGTATGATAAAATTAAAAAACTAAGAGGTCATTTGAATGTTATGTAAACACCAAAAGGTGGTCTGTGATTTACTTATTCTTTATGAAATTGGAACAGGAGTCTGAATGTCAATATTTTATTATAATTTACTTACTTTTCATGTTTAACTTATTTTGAATAACCGGCAAATAAATTTGCGAGAAATTATATAAAAAATACGCTAATTCTTACATATGCATTAGAAAGGAGTAAGAGCTTCGCTTAGTTCTAGTACCGAGAGGGAAGCTAGGTCAAAAATGTCCAACGTATTGCCTACATAATCTTTAAATACCTTTTAATAACAAGAATACTAAAGTAATTCTAACTTAAATTAGGAAATAAAAGCCGGGATATAGGATAACATGCTATAGATAACACCTGTACTTAACTCAGTGCAATAAGTATTTCGCCAATATTGAATTATGAGAGTAAATACTATAGAATTTAAAAAAAGTTTTAACACATATTTGAAGTAATACTGTCAAATTAACAAAGTTCCACTCTAAACGTACATATGTAAATTAAGATTTGAAATAGTTAACATAACAATTATATCTTTTTTCTTCAGCTCAAAGTATCAGTAAGTGTTTTTATTCAACCAATATAATAAAGTCAATTTGATACAACATAATATTTACATATAAACTAGCTGCCCAACGCGTTGCTGTGGTTCAGTTATTTTGCAAAGAAATTCAAAGTTAAAACGTAGTGCCATCTATGAGATATCAATAACAGTTGGCCCTACAGTTTTCTATCAACAAAATAATTTAAAGCGCCATCTTTCGATACTTATGAAGTTTCATAATAACAATAATCAACATTGACAATCATTTAATTCGTAATTACAATGTATTATGGCCAATTATCGAAATATAAATTACCTCAAGTATATATTAATCCCAAATTTCACGAAGATGGATTAAGTAGTTTCGGAGTTCATCGTGGACAAACCTATTTATATATCTAGATATGTTATAGCTGTATTTAAAGGTTTCATTTCAATAATTTAATTCGAATAAATTAAAATAATCCACCAACATATCGTGTACCTATCGCTACTCCTGTAAACATAATGTCGGTCTAATTACCCATACTTGTAAAACTTTCGTTCCGTAAACTCTGAGCAGGGATATTTCATTAAAAGTGTTTCCAGATAGTTTACATAGATACGTTACAGACAACGACATAACTTATGAGGGGTATTGTTGCTCTGTAAAGCTATTTTTTGTTAATTATAAACAACTATCAAGCACTTATGACTTCGTTCGAGCAAAATATCAATATGAAACTTAATAAAAATATGAAAAAAATGAGTGCGTTATAAGAGATGGCGATTAAGTTAAAAATAAATACATCATATGAGAATTTAAAAAAGCATTTATCGATGATGTAACACTAGTGATACGAGTATATATATTTATTATCGTCGACCACTATACATTTTGAAACAATCATTGAATTACTATCATACTTCAAATATGATTCGTTCATAATAACTGTTCTATATTTTATATTATTTATAACAAAGAGTTGCTAATAATATTTCCTGTGTTATTTAAGTTCTGAATTAGCCGATAGATGACACTACAGCTAATGAAGTTTTGATTTAATTTGTTACTTACACTAAAAGATGGTAGCACGGTCGCGCGTCCATATATACATAATTAATTCTATTGTATGATTTTTATAATTATTCAATCTAATTATTATTTTTTTTCAAAAAGTTTTGATTGATTTGTTTATAAACTATTTATTGACAATATTTAAAATATTTAAAAACCGGATGGTACAGAAACGTGACGCCATATTGCCGTAACGGACTTCCGTTGCATTGTTGTCCAGTTACCTCCTAGTCGCGCCTAAAGGAGTATTACTCCAGTAGTAAAATACAGAGCAAGTGTGTTGTAGTGGGGAGTTATAATATCCCGCAGCTTTGCCAGCGTTTTCTGTGAAGTAATTTTTTTACTATATTTTATCTATATTTATATATGAATAGGCAGTGGGAAAACGGTTAAGAATATCTCGAAGTTCGGTCACTAGACGAACACTCGTATATATTAAAGTATAACTAAGTGAATAACTAACGGGAAAACTAGGAATTTTTATACACTTACTGGGCTAAATGTCCTAAAAACCGTTAAAAAATTGGGTTGAAAATTCTCTATATAAAAAAATGAATAAGTGAGATAGAAGATCGCAGGTGGTAGAGCCACGCTGAAGCTATTAGTCATCATTATCATCATCATCAGCCTGTAAGGGGGTCCATAGGTCATAGGCCACTTCCCGAAGGAAGGTATGGGCGTAATCACCACGCCAGCCCACGACGTATTGGCCATTTCAAACTCTAAGAAATCCACAGTTCTATATTTTTCCCACATAGAGTACTACTACAAGAACATTTCTCAGGTTCAGGTTTCCTCACGATGTATTCCTTCACCGTTAGCCGATAGTGTTACCAATTTAAATTAGTAAATGTACGCGAATTCCGAAAAATTCGTTGGTACATGCCGGGGTTCGAACCTGCGGACATCGAAATAATATTCCACCGGTCAAAACCACTAGGCCACCACGACTCTATTTACTCTACGACTATACTCTACGAAGCTATTAGTGGTTTCACCATAATTAGGCCGGCTCGTCCAGGGTACTACCACCCCGTTTTCTCACAGAAAACCGATGTGAAGCAGCAGTGCTTGCATTGCTGCGTTTTGTTCGGTAAATGAGAGCGTCAGAGGAACACCTCCCTCTCCCTTCCCGTTACCCCTAAACACAGGCTGGCAAGGCGATTGTGACTCCCCTGGTGATACTAGTATCTATGGATGGCAGTGATCACTTAACATCAGGCGAGCCAAGTGTTCGTTTGCCACCTGCGATATAAAATAATATCGAGATTTTCAAAAATATTTACAGAATTGACGTTCACTTATTCAACTTCCATTGTATAATGTTTTGTATCAACGGTTATAGATATTTGAATTCAATACATTTTATAAAATACGGAGCAAAATTCGAGTATTGCTAAATTATCATTATAAATATTGTTTATATTTCTCGATATCATAAGCAAGAGAGTGGTAACTAGTACCACTCTGAAAGCAGTATGGATTACAAAGTAAATCTTACATAAATAACAAAAAGATTCATATAAAAATAAAAATACCTACTTTCTAAATGGTATTTGGGAAGTCAACCCCCTTTTGCCCTGCTGCGCATTTAGGCCGACGCTTCCAAACTCACAGCCGGCACTTCAGACCCTCTATCACACCGCTATATTAGAAAAATCATGTAAAATGTAAAAAATATATCATCATAATGAAATTTGTAACTGTAATTTAAATCAGAAGCAATATTTTTATGCCATTCGAAAAACGTCCTTGAAGTTTCGGTAATAAATATTATATAGTGCTCGACTATCCATCTACTTATCATTTCCTGTAGTCCGGTGAAGCTGTTAAGACCTTGCTAGGTCAATAGCGTAGTCAGTTCGAGAAAAAAAAACCAACTAAATAGGATCGGCACAGAGTGTTTTCCTTTTTCACTGTTCTCTATAAGCTGTACACTCAATATTCAAACTTATATTACATATATCATTCTTCATTCAATTCATACTTTTTTCAGCCTCCTTCTAGTCAGTCCCATATCTTAGTTTCCTACCTCACCTTAGAAATGTTGTTCTGACAGTTGCATTTGAAATAAACGTGTAACAACATCACTACTTAACACAAAACTATTTTAATAATGTAGCAATTGTTATATAATATAGCAACAGAATTACTAGAAAATATCATTATTATGATTACAAATAAAGATTCGCTAACAATCACTACCAACATACGAGCCTGAACAGTACCTACCATCCAATCGACAGAAGCATCCTGTGTATTTGGCGCGGGCAATATTGCGCCTTGTGCTCCATAATGGAAGACCAGCAAAGCACCACATGGAGGAACCAGCTGTAGGCTCACTCTAGGCAGACATAGGCAGCCACCACCAGCGATTCGATCGCCTTCTACGATTGTACTTGCTGGACCCATGAGAGACGGGTTAGGAAGCACGTCTCCCCATTGAAATGATTCGGACGTCTGGGAGACAGACATGGTGTATTAGGGTGTCTCTCTTTTTCACAGGTTAGGCCCGGCGCGCTTTGTCGACATGAGGAGTACAAGCGCCATCCCTTGTCTTCCGATTGTGGCGGTAGTAGATACACCGTGGGATTTTAGTAAGGATGATGTGGTTTTAAGGTGGTGGGTCCTTGCACAAGAAAACATTACATTACGCGACGGTGTGAGCATCAGCCCATAGGTGAGGCATCGCGATCTTTATGGCCGTATTATGCAACATTATGCATCGTGCTCGTAGAATGTATCGCATGCTGTCTTACGTAATTTTGGTAGGATCTGTGAGACTTCGAAGTGTAGTTTCTCTTGCTTCTTATATTTTTACACTGTATATAAAACGTCGTATTACTTAGTACAACGGTAGAACTTTTTCCAATACTCTTATTAAACTACAATCGTCAAGATGTAAATGTATCGCCTGAAAATTGTATATTAGTATATTCCGGCAGTAAAAATTGAGTCAATCGTACTTTAAGTTAGTGTTACCCTCATTAAAATCAGATGAGATTGTTATTAGACACTAAATTATGAAAAAAAAATAGACATAATTCAAAATGCCATTATTATTACAGATAACGCTAACAAAGAAAAAAATCAATAATGATTGAGATCTGTAACAATAATTAAAATCAGTCATTTCATAATAATTGTCAGCTTATTATACAGGTTTTTTGTCGGGATCTTAGTGTATTATGGAGTGGCTTTTATATTTTATTCATAATCGTGTATTATTGGACTTTATATTTCGTAACATTAGTGGCTTTTTACGTTATATAGTTCCGTTATTGTGCGTAAGCAGATGTGGATGGGAAATAATACCATTAAGCATGGATTCTGATATGTCACAAAAACTCCCTAGAAAGTTTTAACAAGGGGGCCGCCATCTTGTTAGAACATTGAAATTATCATAAGACACTTGTAATTACAATGGACTAGGATAGTAATAATCTAAAAGATCGGTTGCCAAATTTAAATTGATATTACTACCTTATTGTTACAAGGAACATAATCTATATCTATATATCAACACGTGGAGCGAAAACTTTGTACCCCTTTTTAAGTGAATTGCGCGAACGGATGACCGGGAAATTTGGCATAGTTAAAGTTTATATGGAGGAGAAGTGCAGAAAGAAATTCTTTTTATATAAAATGTATTAAACACATCAAATTAATTAAAATATATATTACTCATACTACTGCTTGAATGACACACAACATGTAAATGAAATACACGTTTTGACATCCTTCATTTTACTCTTACGTTCCTATTACCTTACATGCCCTTTGAAATTAACTGGTCAAATTGTAGGTTAATTTATCTTTATTAAATTTATAAGACCACTGCAATAATTATCTTTGGTCTTATTGAACGTGAAAATGAATTATGGTCGAATTTCGACCACTAGGCGACCACTAGTACATATAAATCTGAATTAAGAACATACCTCCTCTGTTTCTCAGCCGATTTTCTTCATGCTTTTTAAATATATTAGCTATTGCCGAGCTTTACAGTTATTGCTCCGAGTACCAATATATATGAAAATCACAGTTATGTTAATAATTTCAATAAATAAATTCTGAAATTTGTGATGTCATTCACACTATAATTAATATGAAGGTTCAAAAGAGAATACATTTATTTCATTGTTTTTCACTTCTATCGGCACTCCTTATGACTGACTCCATTTTTAACAGACTTCAAAAAAAGGAGGAGGTTATCAATTCGACTGTATTTTTTTTTCTATGGACCAGCGAGCATTCGTAACATTAAATCGACTATCCCTAAACGAGTTACGCCTTAAAGACTTGCGTGTGTGGAAATGAGGCGATTAGATTCTCACATAACTACCTGATTTCATCTCATTGTATCCAACAAAGCGAGATAATTCACACGTATAATAAAATACGAAGTACAATGAACACACAGAAAACCGGTTAACCGAGTCATTACCGGCTGCTTGGTACGGTATATAGCGTCGGTTATCCGGATATAGCCGGATGCGTCTCGTAGCTTGCACGTGGGACCGTCGTGTTAATTGGTTCTGTTAATTGGCTCACTACAATTATTCTCTTTTTTGTATTATATATACTTAGATTGGTTTTTTCTTGATTTTAAAATATAGGTATCTATTCGTAAAACTTAGGTAAGCTGGATTTAATAAAAGACCAACATTATTTAAGTACTAGAATCAGTAACAAATTGGTCATTCCATGTATCACTCTCAGTAAGGCAGTTTAGGTAATAGTGTTAGGTTTTATAACAAAGTTCCGAAATACTTTACCGATTGTCCGGATAGTGAGTTCAAGCATCATGTCAAGCGGGTTTTATTGTCTAAAGGCTATAATAATAGGGTGAATCAATATGTGAACGGCGGTGACATGTGGAAATGACGCCTCTCCCTGTGCATCCACCAAAAGCGAATGTAGCTATCTATTATTGTAAAAACATATATCATGAAAAGATAAACCAGATCGCATTTGTTGGTGGTTCTACTCGATGACTGGGTTGTTAGTCTGAACCGGTGGTAGCTTTGATATTCATAAGCACCTTCTCGGTGCCTAAATTGAGTAACGTTGTTTCGATTTTGAAAACAGCCGACGATTTTAACGGCCTACATTCTAGACAGTTCTAGAAAAATCGGATTACTCAAGTACCGGACGATTCTCATCTTAGCGTGGTATAAATTACGCAAATTAATGTAACTTTATACCTCTACTACCTTCAGCTCGTAGCTTCACTCGCATTGATATAAATTTGGTCTTTTCTTCGGGAATAATACATTTATTCTGAACGAAAAGTATCTTATGTCCTCTTCTGTACATCTGGCAACATCTATACATTTTTTTTATATCATAGATGGCAAACGAACAGGTGGGTCACCTGATGTTAAGTTATCACCACCGTCCCTGGACACCAGCAACACCAGAGGAGTCGCAAGTGCGTTGCCACCCTTCGGGGGGAAGGGTTAGAGGAGGGAGAGGGAGAAGAGAGTGGAGGGGAGGTGGGCCCTCGGCGCTCTGACTGACCGAACGAAACGCAACAATGCAAGCACTGTTACTTCACGTCGGTTTTCTATGAGAGGGTGGTACTACCCCGGGCGAGCCGACGCATTCAGCGTGGCTCTAACACCATTGCTAAAAATAATCAGTCATATACAAAATTTAAAAATGATCAGTGGAGAAGGTAAAACGTGAAAATGTAACAAACAAACAAAGAAAGACACATTTGTATTATATATTAATACAGATGTAGTTGTGTCTACTACTATACTAGTTGTGCCCGCGACTACGTCCGCGTGAAATTTCAATTATAAACACGATGATTAATCAAACCATAGGATCGTACAGTGTATTAAAACTCGACATCAACGATTTAATTGACCTCATGGGTGAGGGAATGAGTTTGTTCTCCGAGACGCAGTGTATCACTATATATAGTATCCAGTTGTACATCGTAGATATTTGAATAACATTATAGCTACGTTTATTTTTGACGGATACATAGAGGAAGGTGTGAGTTCCAGACATTCAAATTGTTCATATATTGTACCACCCTATAACAAGCCTTCGCTTTTGTGTATTAAGTAAGATATACACACATACGAATTCGTTATATATTATACCCTATATGATATAATGGTGTATAAACTATTACCGTACCAAATTTCGTCAAAATCCGTCCAGTAGATTTTGCTTGAATCCCGTACCAACGACAGACAAATTTTTTTTCTGTCATCGTTTCCAACCAGAGTATTTTTTCTTTAAAAAATTTAATTTACAGATTTCGTCTCTTTAGGCTTTTACTATATGTCTAGATCAGCTAGGATCTACGTTAAATAAATAAGTCTGTTAAATAAAGTCTACATTTCAATATAGACAAGAAGTTTAAATATCATGGAACGAAAGTAGTTTTACGTAAAAGAATTCCGGAGCGAAGGTTAGTTCACCACACGTTTTAATAAACGCAAAAATGTTTATTGCACTACAACAAAAACGTCATCTATGCCGTTTTAATTATTTTTGCAATAACAACGCTTAGACAAGTTTACGACCCGAGACGCGACCCAAGCAGTAAAATTCAAATTTAAACAACACAACTATCGCAACGTAATGTTTTTTTACTCTTTTGTTAACGTCTACGTCCGGTACCGTGACACACCCGAGAGGCGAGACTACAACGCCACCCGGGGAACCACTATTGACCTGCGATACCGCGCTATTGACTCTGTCGGGGTGTTACTACTGACCTCGAACGCTATTGGTGGAAGTTATCGGCTGTTCATTGTTCATTCCGGTGTGAGACTACATTGGTGATATATAAAGGGCAAGATGTCGCTGATCTGGACGCACTCCTATGTGGAAGTTATTGTAAGGCGAAGCTCTGGCCAAATGAATAGTGACAGTATCAACGAAGTGATTATTGGCAATCCTGACTGCATCGACCCTATACGTGATTAGTGTAACACTTTGCAATTTAACTTTATGAAATCTGATTTTATAAACTGCGCAACAGTTAAACTCTATCCACTCATCAAAAGAACGTACACATAAATCTATACACCTAATAAGAATGCAAATGTAGCGTGTCTGTACTAACATTTTTATGAAAACAATTGTTTCAGGTGTCTTGGAATAAGTAATAAAATGCTTTTCAATCATTCTTATAACATACTACTACAGCATACGGGTGGGACTCTCAGGTGCTGGCTCGCTGGATACGGCTACATGCAGTCGCACAGTGAATTTCCACCATCACCGGAAGGACCACTCGGACCTTCCATTTATATTATCCTGTGTTCTGTGTTTTTGTTTATAATTTATTTTTATTTTTCTATTTTATTATTATTACTAACACTAATTTTTAAACCTGTAATTGTACCCACAAATATTAATGTAACGATGAGTTTGAAATAAATAATATTATTATTATAAATGTCAATTTGTCTGTCTGTTTGTTTGAACACGTGTCACTGCTAAAGTATTATGTTCAAAATAAAATCTCAAGAAAATCATAGAACATATCCACGGGTAACATTTAGTCCTTAGTTTCATTACAATCGGTTTACTAGATCCAAAGTTATTGTAATTTTAATGATGACGCAACTTAAGCACGAGAGAAAAGTAGATACGAAAATGGACTTAATACACACATCAAAAAAGTCTAAGCAACATGCGTGATATTACAAATTTTACCATTTATATTAATTAATTTCTAAGTATTTACTCAAACAAAGTGCGTAGGTAAGTAAACTTTTTTGTTATTGATGACATACTGGCTGGTTGTAAAAAAAATTTGATTATGTTTTGTTTTTTCATAAAATTCAAATGACTGCGAATTTGTTTGAATTTAAGTGCGTTTTAATTGCTACGTTTAGTCTTTATTTTATAATTTTACCAATCATTTAAATAAAGTTAGCGACAAAATGGAATTGTTAGATATTCTTTACGTCATGAAGCGA
>MU158738.1:1238293-1251843 GCA_015888305.1 Antheraea pernyi | reverse complement strand
CGGAAATACTTAAAGGCTCAGGTGCGTTCAGGAAGTTCATCTATACAGCGGCTCAACAGTTATGTTATGGTCGGGTATTATGAAGAACAGGCGAACTGAGCTCGTTTTTGTAAATGGAAACATGAATGCTGAAAATTACATTGAGGATATTCTCAGACCTTATGTCTACCCATTTGCACAAACCTTTGGCTCCGATTTTAGGTTAATGCATGACAATGCGCGTTCACATACAGCTCGGCGCACCAGTGAATACTTTGCAACGGAGAACATCCGGGTATTGCCCTGGCCTGCACAATCGCCAGATCTCAACCCCATCGAGCACGCATGGGACATGCTCCAGAGACGTGTTTTGACGGACTTGGACGGAGCGACAACAACCCAACAGCTGAAGGATTTGCTACAATGGGAGCGAATACCGCAAGATGACATAAACAGTCTCATTAATTCAATGAATAATCGTTGCCGACAAGTTCTGAATAGCAGAGGAGACCATACTTTGTATTAAATTGTTCTATTCTTTCACAATAAATACATTTTCTTTAGAAATTTCATTTTGTAAGAAAAATGTTTAGTTTCTTATGTATCTTAGTTTCTACAGTATATTCTAATATTGTTTATTTCTGTTTTTAAAAGAACTTATAAAGACAACAGCTGTTATTTTTACATCATAGAACCCTAAAGATATTATTTTTTAAATAAAATACAACGTTATAATGTGAAGAACCATCCTAAAATTTAAATTAGTACATGTTGCTTAGACTTTTTTGATGAGTGTATATTCAGATGCTTTTATTTACATTACGTTCTACGCGGACACAGCTAGCCTAATATATCTATATAGGTATAAATAAAATGATGTAGGTCTGCAATTTATATACACCATACATTTCGTTTTTTTTTTATAAATTTTCACCCATATTCTAAGACGTTACCTCGAACTTTCCTTCACTCCACTCAACTGCATTCAAGGAAATCGGTATTCTTAGTTGCAAAAAATCTTCTCCACTTGACGTTCTTCGAAATTTTTCCTCATTTGAGGTGAGGAAGCAACTGTCAAACTCAAGGTACATCGCGACCTACCTTAAGGAATACTCGAGGAAGATATACGCTATTGTTTATTGGATTCATACGTCAACGGTTGGAAATAAAAGTTGATTATTGTATTGTGATAGATTTTTCGGGTGGAATTCAAAAAATTTTTGAATGATGTGTATGATAATCCATGCGAATATCTTGAACGGAGGTAGTTACGCGATGCAGAAAACGAAATTTAATTTACGACTATGTAGAATTCCAAAGAAGCTATCGTTTTAGGAAAGAAATACAATCTTGAATATATTGTTGCCGCTTGTATCAACAGCAGAATTGAAAATAGTAAAAGAGGTCTACTCATATCATCTTTATTTCAGTTGTTAATCTTGTCGAGATTTTATGCAATTGAAAATTATCAAGTACAGATTATGTCCCAGTTATATATGCTTCGTCTTACCCCAATGGATTATATCAATTAATGCTTTGTATATAATCACAAGCCAGTTACTATAGGAGTGTTTTATTTTGAGAGTAAGCTAATGGTTCTTTCAATGGGGAAAGAAATCTATAGGGAATTAGGATTGTAAAAACTATTACAATATAATCATCAACTTTTATTTCCAATGGGGGACGTTTAAATACAGTAAGCAATGGCGTAAATCTTCCTCGAGTATTCCTTAAGGTAGGTCCCGACATACCTTGACTTTGACAGTTGCTTCCTCACCGCAAATGAGGAAAAATTTCGAAGAACGTCAAGTGGAGGAGATTTTTTGCAACTAAGAATACCGATTTCCTTGAATACAGTTGACTGGAGTGGAAGAAAATTCGAGAAAACGTCTTAGAATATAGGTGTTTGAAACCTCTTTTATATACGTTCAATACGGTTAACATAAATATCATAATTCGGATTCCATCTTATCCGGCACTTATCCGTTCCTTTACCTTCCTTCTATTACAGAATCACAGAAGCTCGTGTGAAGCCACACATAAACAACTATATCTATCTTGGCAAGAATAAAGAAGTTTTAATGACTTGACATGGCGCTTAAACTTACAGTCGGGCAAATCGGTAATATGCCCTGGTACTTTGTTGTAACATTATTACCTAAAAAGCTGTTACGGGTTTTACTGAGTCAAAAACATAGGGCGACCAGTCTGTCGCAGTTTCTAGTAGGTATTTAGATTAAGCCGGTCTTTTACTAAATTCAGCTTTTCAAAGTATTACGAACATATATTAAATTATCAAAAATGTATTGGGAGAGTTGAGTTAAGAAACCGAACTCCTGAAACTTGGTATTTAATGATTCGCGAGTCCGCATACTGTGCGTTGCTCGAACTGCCCGTTTTTGTAATAAAAATATGGTGTTTACCTCAGCTGTTGCCTCCGTGGCACCTCATATGATAGAATCCGCGTAGATGCGCTCGCGAGAGTCGGTGTTAAAGTAAGGGGAAGGAATGAAGAGTTAGAGAGGTAGTAGTTACCAGATGATCGCCTAATTAAATTGGCCCATTTTCGAAGTTTATGCGCTCATATTTTTTATTATATGCTTTACTTAACAAGAGTTATCTAACTAATTAGACACATATTAGAAAACTCGAGTAGTCTGTCGTCTTTAGCGAAGTAGATTTAAATTGTCTCTTGAGTAAGTTTAATTTAAATAAAGACTCATGAGTGACCCAAAAAATACTTGTATAGGAACCATTTTTGAAGTGAAACTTCTAATGCGACTTAAAACAAGGTTGCGTTAAACGTTTAACGCTACCATGGAGGGGGTATGAAAGCACTGCTGCGTTAAACGTTCAACGCTCCTGGGGAGGGGGAATAGAAAGAGACAGAGTGAGAAAAATAATCAAAGATTTCGTATCTTACTTTAGTTATCATAATCCCATTGTAAATGTTATAGATTTCGATATTTCTCCACTCGAAAATGATAATTAAAAGATGCGATCAATTGTTAATTGTAAGCAATGGTAATAAAATCTGTCTTAAATAAACAATATGATTTCACTACAAATCAATTTATACCCCTTCCTATTTTCATTTCCAGATTACGAAGTTTAACTTCTTCCGCGCGGAGCGACTCCACGCACTATTTTTTCCTATATATAAAACGAAATATTCCAAAATACCGCAGATGTGCATATATTTCTATAGTCGGCTAAACACTAATTGTAAAGTACAATTATATTTTACGGGCTTCGTATAAAACTGGTTTTAATTACAGAACATACCGTGTTGTGAGAAAACCTCACCTGTTCTCATTAATATAAGATGTACTCGTGGGAATTAAATTAATTTTATTTAAATTTATTCTGCGTTGGTTCGTAAGGCTTAATTCGTCGTTGTCAGAGGCTCAACGTAGTGTTTATACTGGGGGAATTCGTATTTTGGATAACGTGTGATATATGAAGAATAGGGAATGGAGTCACTAATACTGTATATTTATCATACCAATAATACATTTCTGCAAGTTTCGCTATGCTTCAGTACAATATCGGCGTACTGCTTTATCGTACCTTACGTCTCAAACTAAATATTAAAATAATTAAATACTAGTCGGCCCGGCATACGTTGTCCCACCGTGAGAATAGAAAAAACCATGACAAATTGTATACCTAAACCTTCCTAATAAATTACTTCATCTACTGGTGAAAACCGCATGAAAATCCGTTCAGTAGTTTTTGAGTTTATCGCGAACAGACAGACAGACGTGGCAGAGGTCTTTGTTTTATGGTATATAATAATAATGAATATGGCCATGTGTGTAGCATAATGAAGGGTGGCGTTATTCTAAATGTAATTAACATTGTAAATATTGTGAATGTAAGTTTATTTGCTTGATTGTTGCGCTTTCAAGCGTTAAGTACTCAACCGATCACAATTAAATTAAAAAATAACATTATCTTAGAACAAAGAAAGATTAATCGATATAGTTCCTTTGATGAACTCATTAACGTTACTGCATATGTGTTAAGGTTTTTTCATAACTGCAAAAATAAAAATCGGTCATTCAGAGTTATAACGGTTCAGGAACGCAGGAAAGAAATTTTTGATTGGCAAAATTGGTTCAAATGGAATGCTTTTCTGAAGTATTTTTGGCGGTACAGTCTGAAAAAGATATTAAATCGGCACTCAAGCGGTTAAGAGGCGCATAGTTATAAAAAAAAGGTAATGTACTCGAGAAATAGGTAAATTTTTCCATTAAAGTGACAGTAGCCGCGTGCAAAAGCTATTTAAAAACAATCTTATAGAGTTGGCTAGTATGACATGTACAACGTCTCCAAATTGGTGGCAAGCCCGAAAGGTACTCACTCAGCTGAAATGGCAACTAGCCAACGGGTGCCTAAGTAGCCGAACCTTGACTTAGACTGTTTGCAAGCAATTCGCGAATTGATTCATACTATCCAAGCAATTTAACCTTCATATATTTGCAATAATTAAAATTAAAGTCTAGTTCATTTGCATATATGCATATATAATATTAATATGTATATACTGATAAATGTCACATACCTCAAATATCAATCATATTTACATACAATTCTCTAATAGCAATCCAATATGTCCTGAGCAAAGCGCATAACGCTTTGGCTAGAATAAAGTTATAACATTTTTCCTATAACATGAAGAGACATTTACGCAGGCCGGCATGACAGCGGCGACCGGCGAGGGATAACGCATCTCTCGGTAGTCGCCATTGTTTTTGGATTGTACTGTGCTTACCATCAGGTACAGTACAGTCACTTTGCTGCGCTACCACAAAAAAAAGTCATTAGAAGAGTTATATCTCTACCGTAGATGAAGCATTTGCACTACCAAATGTTCTATTCATTAAAAGAAGTTATAACACAAGTAGCAATACAAGCGAAAAAAAAAAGTTAAATTAATTTAATACATTACGAAAAACCGCAAACGATTTATATTCAAAAATCACTTGATATAGCAAAGAACAAAAGATTAAAAGAACGTACCATTACCATTACCAGTACCATTTACAAACACGCAACATTAAATAAAATCCATTACGTGTAAGCTGGAATTCCAATAATAGATTTACTTATATGTTTTCTATTGAAAATGATTTTCTTTTGTTGAGTTACAACACAATATCACCAAATTGTGGAACTCAATGATGGTAGAGCTACGCTGAAGCTATTAATTGTTTCAGCACGAATGGGTCGGCTCGACCGGGGTACTACCACCCGACCCACAGAAAACCAACGTGAAGTAACAGTGCTTGCATTGTTGCGTTTCGTTCGGTCAGTGAGATCGCCGGAGGCCCCCATCCCCTCACACACAGGTTGACAACGCACTTGCGACTACCCTGGTGTTCCTAGTGTCTATGAACGTCGGTGTTCACTCAGATCAGGTGATCAATCTCATCTGATGTTATGCGATGGTATGGTTTAAGGTTACATTTTTATTTCGAAATTAAATGTGCCCACAGTTCTAACAGCGTAATAATTTTCGTCTCGTCATTTTATCTCTTAAAATATTATTAATAATTTTTATAGTGTCAAATGTGGAATTATTGATATTAGTATTCAAAGTATTATCAAAAGCGGCTGCAGATAATTCAAAATATAATTTATTTTTGTGTAGAAATGTACAAATTCTAACGAATGTTATAAATGTGTATGCTACTCCTCCGATCATCATGAACTATCCTCAGAGATACAGAAAAGGGCCGGAAAACCGTGTACCCTTCAACTAAAAACAATGCAGTAATTGGGTTCTCTTTTGAAAATTTAAATTTATTAAAGTCGGAATAGTTTATATTTCACAATCTGTAAATTGAAATTATTATCAGTAGTATGTTTTCACATCAATTGACACTCGGAACCATAATTATATATATCATAATTATATCTTCAAAATTATATAAATCAAACATCATACGATGTGGTGCACAATCTCAATACTAAATATCAATATTTAATTGATTAAATTGAAAAATGTATATAATTTGGAGTTTTCACTTCTGATGGCAGTCCTCATGACTATCTCAACATTTTTTTTCTGAATTATCGACCCTACATCAATGCATGCAAAAGTTCAGAAGGACCAGATGACTGTATAAGTTGTTATGGTGTGAAAGTGTAACATACAATCTCACATTCTCATTTATTCATTATTGTAACGCGAGGTTATTTATCTATATTAATATATACTAATTATTATTATTATTAATTAATTAATATTATAAAGAGGTAAAGTTTGTGACGTTGTGAGTTTCTGACGTTGTGGCGTTGTAAGGGGTAATCTCGGGAACTAGTGGTCCGATTTGAATAATTCTTTCAGTGCTATATAGCTCATTCATCGCGAATGGTTATAGACTATCGTATATATCATCACGCTAAGGCAAATAGGAGCGGAGCACAGATGAAAAATGTTTCAAAATCGAGATTTTTTTTTAGAGCTCCCGCTGTTTGTCAGCGTTAGCCCAGAGTAGTAACTATTACTACGCTGACGAAGTCGCGGGCAGGAGCTATAATCTATATACTAATATTATAAAGAGGTAAAGTTTGTGAGTTTGTGACGTTGTAGGGGGTAATCTCAGGAACTACTAAACCGATTTTGAAAATTCTTTTACCAATAGAAAGCCACGTTATTTATGAGTGTCATAGGCTACATATTATCACGCTAAGACCAATAGGAGCGGAGCAACAATGAAAATGTTTTAAAATCAGGGTATTCTTTCCTTTTGAGAGCTTCCGCTGCGTCTTAGCCCAAAATAACTATTCCACGCGTGCAAAGTCACGGGCAGAAGCTATTAACTAATTATATTATCTATAATCTATACTAATATTATAAAGAGGTAAAGTTTGTGAGGTTGTAGGGGGTAATATCTGGGGAGTCGGAGAAAAATGGTCGAACGAAAACGTTTCTTACGGACGCTGCCTTAATTATGAGATATATATGATTGAGTTCTAGAGAAAAGTTGTAGCTTGATAATGCCTATTACCGCCCAACGAAATAAGCACGGGTCGGCTAGTTTTAGGAATAACTAGCTAGCACGGCGGACGCTTTCCCGCCCTGATAAAGAAATAAACTTTAACAAATTATATACCAAAATATTCCTCATGAATCACTTTATCTACTGCTGAAAACCGCATGAAAATCTGTTCAGTAGTTTTTGAGTTTATCGTGAACAGACAGACAGACTTGGCAGTAGACTTTGTTTCATACTATGTAATAATTACTAACCAAAAAAAAATGTTTAAAAAATGATGTAACTATCTCTAAATATTAAAAACGAATGCTATAAGAAAGAATAGAAAGCCGATATTCTTAACACATACAGCTATACATCTCTAAAACCCGACATTACCCGCCCATCGTGAGATTTACGCCGAGCCTTACCTTGGTGCATATTGCGAACCATTCGAATCCGCTGTGATATACGAATTTAATGCGGCCGTATTCGTGCATCGGTGAAGCAGAAAGCGCGTTCACACTAGTTGATATTACAATACCTTTTATTTGAAATTTATAGTTAACAAAAGTTTTTTTTCATATCTATGTTATGTTACAAAAACACTGGTTTCAGCATGAATGTGTCGGTTCGTCCGGGGTAGTACCACCCTCTTACAGAAAACCGACGTGAAGTAACAGTGCTTGCATTATTGCGTTTCGTTCGGTCAGTGACAGCGCCGGAGACCCGCCTTCCCTCCCCTTCCACTTTTCCCTTCCTCCCTCTCCCAACATAAGCTGGCAACGCACTTGCGACTCCCCTGGTGTTGCAAGTGTTTATGGACGGTGGTGATCACTTACATCAGGTGACCCACCTGATCGTGTGCCTCCTATGATAAAAAAGGGAATAATTCTATAGGTGCGTTGAGCGATAATTTTCGACAGGAGATAAATTTGTAATTTCGCGCCATGACATGGTATTAAGCGTGAGAGACCGTATAGCGCTTGCGCAGCTTGCGTCATACTAGCGAGACATAGTATAGCGACCTGTGTACATTTAATATTGATATTTTGTGTTGAGATTGTTCAGCCCATCATATGTTTGATTGATTATTAATTGAATAAATTGTATTAAAATGTGTATTGGTCGTAATGCCATACATGTAAAAACCAGACATATAATTTCAATTTACAAGTTATGCAATTTAGATAATTCACTCTATAATAAATTAAAAAAATTAAAAACAGCAGACAGTTACTCTATTATATTCAGTTTTTACTTCTGTCGACACTCCGTATGACTGCCTTTTTTTTTAATAAAACCAACGCCAGAGCAATGTCTGTAAAAGAAATACAACAGAACAACTTTACCATAGTTAACTTAGCGCAGTCTTGAATTGTCATAAACCTATCAATGTTTTAAAAATGTATCCTTAAAACTTACAAGAATAAAATACTTCTTACTACAATTCAACTGTATATAAGACTCGTTTGTACAATGAGTACGCATCCAAGTACATCTCATTACATATAGCCCATCGGGCATTTAAATTCAAGAATTTTAGTAGGTGGTAGAGCCACGCTGAAGCTATTACTGGTTTCAGCATGAATGGGTCGTCTCTCCCGGGGTAGTACCACCCTCTCATAGAAAACCGACGTGAAGTAACAGTGTTTGCATTGTTGCGTTTCGTTCGGTCAGTGAGAATGCCGGATACCTATCTTCCCTCCCCTTCTCTCTTCCCCACTTCCCCTTCTCCCAAACACAGGCTGGCAACGCACTTGCGACTCCTCTGGTGTTGCAAGTGTCTATGGACGGTGGTGATCACTTAACATCAGGTGACCCATTTGTTCGTTTGCCTCCTATGACATAAAAAATAATAATTCTATAGTAATATTATAAAGCTGAAGAGATTTTTCGGAACAGGTCACTTGATATTAAGTGATCACCACCGTCCATGGACACTAACAACACGCGAGGAGTTGCAAGTGCGTTGCCATCCTTTGGGGGGAAGGGTTAGGGGATGGAGAGGGAGAGGAGAGGGGAGGGGAGGTGGGGTAATATAGATATATCTCACTCCATATGATTATACCTAGGATCTTTACTAAAGTAATATTATTTAATTATTATTCCTTTATTTTCGTAATCGTCTAGTGTGAACCGATATTCAAATACACTAAATGTACAGTATATTTGGAAGGTAAATTAGAGAGACCCCGCAGGCTTAGGTTATACAGTTTGTAGCCGTGCATACATCTTGTCTGTACCGGTTTGGATACCCTAACCTATATTGAAACTATTGAGGAATTGTGTTAAAAAATATTTTAATAAAGACTCTTAGATTAATTAGCAACTGTGTGATTTTATGAAACCACGATGCAAGTGAAGCTTTGCTGATCGCGGACATATAAATAAAAAAATTCCGAAAATTATTCGACTTTGCGGTTTTGTTGGTGATAGAGCCGCGCTGAAGCTATTACTCGTTTCAGCATGAATGTCTCGGCTCACCCGGGGTAGTACCACAATCTCACAGAAAACCGACGTGAAGTAACAATGTTTGCATTGTTGTGTTACGGTCAGTCACCGAAAGCGCCAGAGGCCCACCTCCCCTTCTCCTCCCTTCTCCCCTTCTTCCTCCCTCCAAACACAGGCTGGCAACGCACTTGCGACTCCCTGGTGTTGCTAGTGTCTATGGACGGCGGTGATCACTTAACATCAGGTGACCCGCCCGTTCGTTTGCCTCCTACAATATAAAAGAATTTTTATTATTAAAATCTCGTTTTTAATCTTAACTTGATAATAACTGGTAAATAGGAATGGTAATTGGAAATCAATAATATACAAGACATGCGATAGATGGGCGAAAAAATATGAGGCGATGGGCAAATTTTCACTTCAATAATAAATATTAATAACCACTCTGGGAATACCTAAACTAGATTTCATCTACCATTTACGTGGTGATAAAATGCTTTATTGGACTCTTTAGCTTTAGCAGACTGTGAACAGCATTATAAATTGTAATCGTGACTAGTGTTAATGACTACGTCCGGTACCGCTATGACATACCCGAGAGGCGAGACTACAACGCCACCCGGGGAACCACTATTGACCTGCGATACCGCTCTATTGACTATATCGGGGGTGTTACTAATGACCTCGAATGCTATTGGTCGGCTATTCATTATTCACCCCGGTGTGAGACTACATTGGTGGGAGTTCGGCATATAAAGGGCAAGATGTCGTTGATCTGCACGCACTCCTATGTGGAAGTTATTGTAAGGCGAAACTCTGCCAGGATAAATAGTCACAGTACCTTCAGAGTGTTTATTGCCATTCCTGTCTGCATCGACTCTATACGTGATTAGTGTAACACTAGATTGTAACTGTACGATACTGAATCTGATTCCTTTTGGATTTACGATTACAAATGTGTTAATGACTACGTCCGGTACCGCTATGACATACCCGAGAGGCGAGACTACAACGCCACCCGGGGAACCACTATTGACCTGAGATACCGCGCTATTGACTATATCGGGGGTGTTACTAATGACCTCTAACGCTATTGGTCGGCTATTCATTATTCACCCCGGTGTGAGACTACATTGATGGGAGTTCAGCATATAAAGGGCAAGATGTCGCGGATCTGCACGCACTCCTATGTGGAAGTTACTGTAAGGCGAAGCTCTGCCCAGATAAATAGTTACAGTACCTTCAGAGTGTTTATTGCCATTCCTGACTGCATCGACTCTATACGTGATTAGTGTAACACTAGATTGTAACTGTACGGTACTGAATCTGATTCCTTTTGGATTTACGATTACAAATGTGTTAATGACTACGTCCGGTACCGCTATGACATACCCGAGAGGCGAGACTACAACGCCACCCGGGGAACCACTATTGACCTGCGATACCGCGCTATTGACTATATCGGGGGTGTTACTAATGACCTCTAACGCTATTGGTCGGCTATTCATTATTCACCCCGGTGTGAGACTACATTGGTGGGAGTTCAGCATATAAAGGGCAAGATGTCGCGGATCTGCACGCACTCCTATGTGGAAGTTACTGTAAGGCGAAGCTCTGCCCGGATAAATAGTTACAGTATCTACAGAGTGTTTATTGGTGTTCCTGACCGACTGGCTGATTATACGTATTCTGTAACAAATGCTAAAATCTTATACTATACCAGAAAGCTAAAGAGTTTGTTTGCTTTGAACACGCTAATCTCAGGAACTACTGGTCCGATTTGAAATTCTTTCAGAGTTAGATAGCTAATTTATTGGGGAAAGCTATATATAATGACACTAAAACTAATAGGAACAGAGCACCAATGAAGAATGTTTCAAAATCGGGGTTTTTTGCTTTTCAAAGCTTCCGCTGCGTGCGCTCCGTAATAGGTACCTAAAACAGTTCCGTGTTATTAAAAAATAATTTCTCTTTCTATTTATACGAAGTCGTGAGTTCATATCCATCTTCTACACTATATTAATACTCAACATTTAATAAGGATCTAAATCTAACGTGTCTCTACTTTTTAGATTTATATGAAAAATTAATTGTTGTATGTGTCTAGGAATAAGTTATAAAATACATTGCTATTATCTTTAGAAATGTCTGTCTGTTTGTTTGAGCACGCATCATTGTTAAAGTACCTCGTTCACGATAAAACCTCAAAAACATAAGATTTAGTCTTGGTTTCATTAAAATCGGTTCAGTCTATCAAAAGTTATTGTGATTTTAATGACGAAGTGAAAAGACTTCAACCTCATCAGAAAACTAGGGTATTTTGTAATATTACATTTAATTCGACGCGGATGTAGTCTCGGGCACAACTGGTTAATAAATAAAAATATACAATTTTGAATTTAATTGTGAATCCTTTTACGAACAAATTCATCCGTGGAGCGTTTGCGATCGTCGTTTCATTACCCGATCGCTTTAAATTCACTCCCGAGGACAATTTATATCACTTCCTCGTATTTATCAGTTACGCTTCACTGCGGAGCGGTTCTGCGCATTGTCTTTATTTTTTTAGCTATACTTATATTGGCGCGTTAGGAGAAATCTATGAGATAATTTTATTTATATTTTTTATTCTGGGCGAACCATTCAACATAGAAATCTCTGTTAACCCTATGTCGAATGTGCTATATGTGTCTGTCCAAGGTTAGGCAAATGACGAAACACCATTGCATGAGATGCAAGCAAACTATTCGGGGTGCTCTCTATTCTGACATGTGTTGTGGCTGTATTGAATCGTAATTAAACATCATCATCTTCTTACCCTTATCCCACTTAAGTAGGGTCGGCACAACATGTTTTCCTTTTCCACGCTCGCCTATCAGATGTCATCTCAGTCATCACACCTTTTACACACATATCATTTTTCACACAATCTATTCATCCTTTTTTCGGTCTTCCTCTACTCTTATATCCATCGACCGTCATACTCAAAGCTTTTTTAGTTACATGGTCTTCATCTCTCCTCATAACATGCCCATACCACATTAACCTATTACTCCTTAACTTCTCTGTTACTGGTGCTATTTTCAAACTTCCTCTGATATATTCATTCCTAATCTTATCCATTCTAGTTACACCACACATCCACCTTAAAATTCGCATCTCTGCCACATGTAGTTTTCTCTCATCCGTCTCTCTCGTCGCCCAGCGCTCAGAAGCGTACAACATTACTGGGCTTATAATAGTTTTATACACCTTCCCTTTGAGTTTCAAGGGCATTTGTGGGTCACAAGCTACACCAGACACCTTTCGCCATTTCATCCACCCTGCATTTATCCTATCATAAATAAACATTTAGTTTAATTGGTTGCTAATTAACAGAACTTCCGTGCCATATAACAAGTTCCTATTTACATGAAGTAATGTTGATAATATTTGAGTAGTCCGCTCGACGAATGTTAAGTTATTACGTTACAAGGGAACGGGATCTTGGAATGTCATGTAGTGGATTTTATATTTTATTCATAATCATGTGTTATTTGGTTGTATATTTTGTAATATTCATGGTGTTTTACGTAATATAGTTTGGTTATTATGCACTAGTGAAGTGGATGGAAAATAATACCACGGAACATGGATTCTGACTTCCCACAAAAGCTCCCAGTAAAGTTCTAACAAGATGGCCACCACTTTGTTAGTTCATTGTAATTATATCAAGAAACTTGTAATACCGATACTCACTTGACAATGGTAGTAATAGTCTACTAGAAGACTGGTTGCCAAAAATCAAATAGTAGTAGTAATCGTCGATATGTCATTGCTTTTTTTTTTTAACGTGGGGAAATCCCTTATGGATACGCCACCCTCCCGGGGGAGAGGGTGGGTTATATCCGAGTCGCACGGACTAAAACCCCACGGTGTACCGACAGACCGTTTTGTGGGGGCGGCAAGGGATCGTTCGAGCTAATCAACCTTGTAGAGCCGCCCCCACGGTCCGCCCGGCGGAAGGTGACCGCCGGGCTCCTACCTATAGAGGGACAGACCGGGTACACACCGGCTGCCCCCCCTCGTCCGCCGGACCCGTGCAATGAGGAGATGGGCCCCCCGGCCCATCCCCTCAGGTCCGGCTACGGT